>BJFM01002274.1:65982-78316 GCA_016586285.1 Arothron firmamentum | reverse complement strand
CCCCCCCCCCCCGCCTTTTCCCGCCCCCTTGTCACAGGTATGGCCTCGCAAGTGCAAGTGTTCTCCCCTCACACTCTCCAATCAAGTGCCTTCTTTAGCGTGAAGAAAATGAAGGTGGAGCAGAGTTGCAACTGGGATATGACAGGGTACGGCACACACGGCAAAGTCTACAGCCACAGCAGCAGCAAGAACTTGTCGGCCAGCGGCGGGCCCCTGCAGGTGGCCGGCTCCACCCTGCCGTACGAACAGGCGCTCATCTTCCCGGCCAGCGCCAGCCACATTGTGGTGGCCTCCGCTAGCAGCACTTCGGGGGCCGTGGGGTCTCTGCTGGGCGGCGGGGGCGGAGGCAGCAGCAGCAGCAGCAGCGGCGGCGGCGGCGGCAGAGGAGGTAGCGGTTTGGGTGGCGTGGTGGGTGTTCACAACCTGACGCGCCGCAGCACGGTCAGCCTCCTGGATACCTACCAGCGATGCGGGCTTAAACGCAAGAGCGAGGAGCTTGACAACAACAGCAGCGTGCAGATCATCGAGGAGCACGGAGCGCCCATGATGCAGAACGGAGCGGCCAGCGGCGCCACGGCGGCCACGGCGGCCACCGCCACCTCCACGGCGATGTCCAAGAACAGCGGCTCCAACAGCGAAGGCGACTACCAGCTGGTGCAACACGAGGTGCTCTGCTCCATGACCAACACCTACGAAGTGCTGGAGTTCTTGGGGAGGGGAACCTTCGGACAGGTGGTCAAGTGCTGGAAGAGAGGCACCAACGAGATCGTGGCCATCAAGATCCTGAAGAACCACCCTTCGTATGCTCGCCAGGGCCAGATCGAGGTGAGCATCCTGGCGCGGCTCAGCACGGAAAGCGCCGACGACTACAACTTTGTGAGGGCCTACGAGTGCTTCCAGCACAAGAACCACACGTGCCTGGTGTTTGAGATGCTGGAGCAGAACCTGTATGACTTCCTCAAACAGAACAAGTTCAGCCCGTTGCCCCTCAAATACATCAGACCCGTGCTCCAGCAAGTGGCCACAGCTCTGATGAAGCTGAAGAGCCTGGGCCTGATCCACGCCGACCTGAAGCCGGAGAACATCATGCTGGTGGACCCGTCTCGGCAGCCCTACAGGGTCAAAGTCATTGACTTTGGGTCGGCCAGCCATGTTTCTAAAGCGGTCTGCTCCACGTATCTGCAGTCCAGATACTACAGGTAAGAGTTTTTCCACTGAAGCCGTACTTTTACCGGCGGAGAGAGGGAGACGGAAAGAGAATGGTTGTGTTCGGACCCATTTCCAGATGTTTCTTTGGATATGGATCCTTTGCGTTTTATCCAACGTTGCTGTTGTTCTTGCTTTGCTTTCTGACGGTTGAACCATTTCTCAGAGCTAGCTTTTAAAAATCCCACTGGTTCGCAACTTAGGATGCAATCTACACCAGGCCGTCGCTTTGCTGTTAATGCAATAGAACAGGCGGGTTTTTAGCGTCGCGCGCCATTCGCTCGCGCTCGACAAGTTGTTAGAGCTCCGGAGAAGACATGACAGCCCACAGGAAATGTATGAAGCAACATTTCTTGGTGCAACTTCAATGTTCGGGGTTGCGCGATTTCCAAAACATGAAAATGCCTCCTGGCGGAAGGGCACCAATCATGTGGGGTGGCAGCCTGCCCGCTGCTTTCCATTCACCTTTCGCTCCTAATGGGCCTGGACCCTCATCCCCCATTACCATGGCTGGCTCCTATTTCCCCTGGGATGGAGATGAGGGGGTCAGCCGGAGTTCTTCTGTAATATGTGCCGGTAATCCACACCAGCAGGCCCTGCATTGGAACCAGATGAGTCTCTGGGAAGGCCTTAACTTCCTTATCCCGGCGCTTCTTTAACACTGGTTTTTTTTTTCCTGCGTAGCGGAAAATGTCTGTTTTCAGCAGCGTTAAGAGTCCATGTCAGCACAGAGAGAGGGTGTGTTTAGCTCAAACCGGTGTGTGTGTGTGTGCGCATATGATATCATAAGTGATATATCAGTCAGACGCACACACACACACACACACACACACACAGACTCTCACAGGCATGTCAGGTGATAGTTCTTCAAGAGTGGATTTTAAAGTTTGTGGCCCTGTTGATGGAACAATTCAGTTTGGTTATCTTTACGGGGATTTCTCTTTTAAAGATGATACTCTGTATAGGAGATTATTCAATCTAGTCAGGAGAAAATCATTGCTGTTTTTTTTTATCAGAGCCATCACCCAGCAGAAGCCCTGCATGGGAAGTGGCTTGGAGACAGCACCGGGACAGCCCAGTTTAAGCTGGTTCTGTGGTAAATACCACGAGCGGCTTGTTGTTGTTGTTGTTGCTCCTGGGCTCTAGGTCAGCAAACGGGCCATAAAATGTTTCTGTTTGTCTTCTTGCGGAGTGATGAGTGGAGGAGAGCTGAGAGATCATCCCTTCATTTCCTGTTGGCAGTGGAAGAGGAGAGGGAAGAGGCAGACGTCAGCGGGAAAATAACGGGTCCAGATACACGGTGACCCGGCAGCGGTGGTGCGCGTATGGGCGCTGTACAGCGCCGAGAGTGTGTCCTTTAGCAGGACGCACTGGGAGGACCGTCCAGATTCGAGCAAACCAACTTTGCGTACGTGTACAGTTGATCTCAGATGAGAAGGCACTTTCACTTTCTGTTACTCAGACGACACCTGTACCGGGGCGAAGGCTGCGTTCAGGTGGGATTTGCCAGCTCCAACCTGCTGCATCTGTGCGATTTGACATCTTCCAGAACAGAACAAACATTCCCTCCGTTTCCTCTTTTGGTTCTCATCAAACAAAGTATTTGTGGCTGGTGTCTGTGACTCCACATATGTCTGAACAGTCTTCTGGAGGCGAAATTACACCAGACGGGGGTAATGGCGAGAAGGAAGGCGCACAATGAGGAAGTTCATCTCAAATATGTGATGAAAGAGCTTTCTCAGATGGCGTATGACTTTGACCGGTGGCAAAAAAAAATAAAAAAATAAAAAATACAGAGATAAGAATGTACTGTGCAGCCTACAAGAACAGCTCACAGCATGGTTGGAATTCCTGGACGTTTTGTTCTCTTCTTGTAGCTCAGATCATTGCCACGTATACCCGCAGATAAAATAACGCTGCAGGTGCTTGACTACACTTTTCCCCATGTTTGTTTGACTCCTTTTTTTTTTTGTTTCCTACTGTTGCTTTTCTTAATTGCTGTCGATGCGCGTCCTCAACATTATCCCTCTTTCCTTTCGTCTCTCCCTTCTCGCTTATTGCTAATGGTGTAACAGGTAATCCGGCTACTCGAGCTTACACTGTGCCAGATAAAAGGATTATTGTCTTGTCTCAGTTGGGAAAGTTTGCCCTATTTATCACATCTACTAAAGGCCATTAAATGAGTGGAATGCGGCGAGACGTTTGGTACATGTGAAGATCCCTGAATGTGATCGCTGCCGTGGCGATGAGAGGGAGCGGGCCAGAAAAAAAACCCGTCGTGATCAGTGTGTGCAAGCTGCTTTTCTAAGTGAGTGATTAGGTCATTAAAAAACTTTTCCATTTTTGGTCGGCTTAATGCTTTGCAGCAAATTTAAAAATTAATAATGTTTTAGGTTTATTTTTTATTTAGACTTTTTTCATTTCAGGAGCTCTTGTAGGAATTTAGTTATTTTTTCTTAAATGGACCAATGGAAGCAAGAGCTTGTGTTTGCTGTTTCCCCTGGACTTTTTTGGATGGAAGCCCTGATTTAGGTTACCCAACGCTGACAAATGAAAAGTTGAACGCAGCGTAGCGCTCTGCCCTCTACTGGTAGGCTATGGTAGTCCCATTTTCCGTTTGCCGCTTTCTTGACTGTCGTTTCTCATATTTTGGAGGTTGAGAGTGATCAGATCGCCTCCTCAAAGCAAAGCGACCGTTGCACAAATGGTGCAGTTACGCTGTGCTCGGGGATCCTGCACATATCAGGTCACATGCACCTCCCCAGGACTGTAAGTACACTTTGCACCGAGACGGACCAACAGCTGTGATTGGTCTGCTTGGTTCCTGTGCGTTCCTCCCAAAACACCACAAACTTGTTCCCAGTTTGAGGGAAAGTTCTAAAAGAAACAATGAGCCTCGTTCGAGCGTAAGAATCTCGTCTGACAGCTCTGCTAGAAACCGTTACGGAACAAAGGTGTCGCGGGACACTCTTGGACATACATGAGTCATCCGTGCGTTAGCCGACGTTGCGGGCGCTAAGAAAAGCGGCTCAGAGTGTGTGGGCATGAGATGTGGGCTTGATGTCACCACTGGTGTCTGGCTCGGTGACGTCTGATGAAGTACCAGGGCCCCTCGCTGCAGGGACATTAATGCGTACAGACGGACTCTTCGCCGAGCTCTGCATTTTCTTCCCCTGCTTTCAGAACCAGGCTTTGCTAATGCTACGGCGGATCCCGCCGCGGCGCCTGGCTTACGTGTTATGTAGCCTTAATAACCAGTGAAATATGTATCTGCCTGCATCAGGCTCAGCCTGCTTGCTGGTGGGGCCGCGGCAGCTCGGCTGAAAGACGAACCGCCGCTCCACCTGTCTATCTGTGGCTCTATCTGTTGTTAGGGTTGCACAACCGGGCCGGCTGGGCAGGCGTTCCAGCACATTTACCCTGCCTCCGTGCCAAACATCAAGGGCTGGTTTAGTGCATGAGGTTGCCGTTAGTTACTGTTCCGTAAAGCATTTAAAGCTTGCATGAGGAAGGAGGGGAAGGCGTTCAGACGGTGGGATCAAGTTGCTGCGGAGGAAAGATGAATTAGGGGAAAGAGAGAAATGCTGATTTGCAGCGGCGCCGTTAATGGCGCAGGTGCTGTTTTTGTGGAGATTCTCGTGAAACCCAACGAGGAGGAGGAGGATGGGGGAGCGGAGGGCAGAGTGACAGAGCTGGGGGGGCTGTTGAGCTTGTTGTTTTGCATTCTTCACCAGAACCTGGAACAGTTTTCTTCCCCCCACGAGCGTTGGCAGATTATTTCCAATGCACATGAGCCTTCACTTAGCTGCCGTGGGATTTTCCTTTTTTTACTCGTCGTTGTTATTTATTTTCAAATTTTCTATCTAAATATATTGCAGCATACATTAAAAACATACCTTGTGTGCCTGTAGTGCTGTATAATCACTGTTTTTTATGACTTTTATGAATCATATCTGTCTACTTCATTACTCAAAGCACCCGATGGGCACCAGGACTTGATGATGAGGCATAAATTGATTCAATTTATTACAGCTGTAATAATTTTAAAACACTATGATATTCCCAGTGCACCTAAAACATTATAAATAAATGAAAATGACTGATTTTAACTACAAATACACAGCACGATGGGCCGCGTGTTCATAATGTTAATGTGTCATAATAAATCATCAAGAGTCATTAAAAGTTTTTTTTGTTTCTTTCTTTGTTTATGATCATTTAGGAACATTCAGGCCTGTTGCTGATGAAATCATCAGCTATCAACAACCGGCAGATAAACTAGACTCCTGAAATGATAATTACTGCTCCCTGTATCCCTGTGTTTTTTGTTTTTTTTATTTATCGCAGTCACATCACCTTAGTATGCATCACGGATTCATAATAAGCTCTTTCTCATTTATAATTTGCTTCTGGGCAGTTCCTGGATGTGTCTCCACTGAGGACTCGGGACATGCGGCAGCTAAGCTAATTAACTGTTAAAGCATATGCATCGCAATGTACTTCAGTCATCAGCTCACGGTCGTTTTGGCAAATAATGAGTGGGAGACTGATTAAACCGAAGGTCCCAGAGTGTGAACTTTACCACCGAACAGCTGAGGCGCACACAAATCGATGCATGGGTCTGTGTACACAAGGCCGTGCGTCGGATGGTATAAGAGCGCTTCCCGATAAGACGGAGCTCCACCGCATTGTTTCATGCTAGCTCCTGGTCTTTGTTCCACCTCAAAGCTCAATTTCCATACATTTCCCAGGATATTAAGCCGACGGAAATTAAGCTGCTTTGATAAAAACGCAGCTAGCCGCCCACTAAAGATCACTAGGGCTGCAATTTCTCTGCTCTGTATCGATCGGGTTATATGAAACCGGGATACTTTTTTCTTTTTCTACCCTCAACGAAGCCTTTGGTGTGGTGAGCAAATGTTGGCAGCACACAGGCAGGAACTTGTTCGACCTTACAGGTGTTTGCTGCGTTGCACCCCAGGCTACCAGAGAAAATTCTAAAGCAGGAGGTCATTAATAACACGTCTGAGTGCAACAGAACAATGGAAATTTCTCCTCGCTGGAGTCTGGAAACCACTGCACGGACAGGTGGAATTCCTCGCAGCAGCAGCAGCGGCGCTATGTTGATTTTCCAGCTCTCTTTCCCGGATTTAAGCTGCAGTGGTTCCCATCAGCCGACTTGCGCAGGTGCCGCCCGCCCAGGTTTAAATAAATTAGAACCCCCCCCCCCCGCCCGGCTAATGCTCTTCATCCAAACATTACCATATGCCCACCACCCCTGTGCAGGGAGCTCCAGGAAGGGGGTAGCCCCTCACTGCCGCGTGCTGCCACGGCTTCTTCCCGCCCTTCTTCCCTCTCCATTGTTCGCCTCACCGTCTGCCTCACCCCCACATTCTATCCACTTCTATGAATATTTAAATGCCAACACTGGGATGGAAAATATGCAGCTGGGGCACTAAAGGTACGCTGGCGCAAATAATGAAAGCGTGTGCTTGAGGGATGAAGGAATGTTCTCATTTGGTTAGTCATATGTGTGTTGGTCAAGTTCAGATTTTGTGTGCCAAAATTGTTTCTTTCTTTACGAGGTTTTTTTTATATATATTTTTTCCTTTTATGACCATCGACAACAGCCAGACAGAACCCAGGAGAGGCAACGTGACCTGAGCCTTGGCTGTCCAGCTGGGGAAGAGTAGTCAGATTCGGGAGGACCGAATCTGTGTGTGTGTGTGTGTGTGTGTTTGTACGTGTGTCTGACAATGTGACAGCGCATTCCCGGTGTGCACGGGGCCACGCAGGCTCCCATGAAGTTCCCAACAGAACCCAGCAGATGCATTTGTTTTCTCAATCGAAGGAATTTGCTAATGTGCACATACGAGGCTAAATAGTTTGGCTAATTTGCGGCAGACAAGTGGGCAGACTCGGTGTCGCTCAACCTGCCAGCTGGGGCCCTCGGGAAGGGGAAAATAAAAAAAAAAAAAAGGGAGAGGGGAAATACAGGCTTTGATGACACCACCTGGCTGAACACGGTGACTGGGTTTTTCTCTGACGAGCTTTTTAAACGCCGGATTTTGTTTTTTCGTGTGAGTTCATCCAGTTTGATGGAAGCTGTTCGACAGCCCGGTTAACACTTTCACGCTGGTAGTTGTCGCTCTATGAAAAACGATGCTATTTTTCACCATCCACAGAGCCCCTCTTCCCACCACTCAGGCTATTTTCAGCACCACTCATAAAGCGATAAAAACGATCGTTTAAAAGGCAGCTCTAACAGACATTTATCCACGATTCTGAGATGAATTGTTTTAGTAGACCCTCAGAAAAGATACAAACATTAATCTGTACCAAGATCTTTGTCCTCTGTGGATCTATTTCCTGTATTAGGAAAAGCTGCAATTATTTTGTATCGTAAAGTTTCAAGATTCTGCTGATAGATTAAACTGCTGATCTTGGAACAGGCCTGGTGCTAATCCTCTTTCACCCGGGCTTGATAAATAATTTAAAATGACTAATAGCGGCTCGCGACAGACAATGTATCGCAGGGATGTATCAGATTGCGCTGGATTTCGCCCGAAGCGTAATTTGTTTGGAGAGATAATTACTCGTGCACTGGATCCTGGTTAATTATTGAAAGGGTTAGTGTTAGGAAGTTGGGGCGCCATCTAGGAGAGCTTTAAATCCCTTTTCCCGATCAAACACCTTGTTTTATCAGCACCTGCAGACGGCGTGAGGAAGGGGCGGATGATGATTTATTGCCACATTCAAACTGCTGCGCCGCAAACACAATAAGAACCAACAAAGTTCTCTGGTGTGCTTGAAAAAAAAAAAAAAGAATCTGTATTTTATGAGCGAGGATCTCTGGATTCTCAAACAGAGACAGAGGCAAATAGATCCCAAACTTTTACCTGCACTCCCAGTTGCGCTCACGGGTGGCTGTTTCCTCCATGTTTATGTCATTAGACCCAGTTGTCCGGAAACGGCGCCCTGATTTGCTGCGGGGAAGCCTTTGCACGCATGTATTGTAAACATCTGTAATAGCGTCAGCTGTGGTCTGACTGGCTATCACTGATCTGAGAGCACACAGTACCTCAGTGTTGGTTATCAGCCTGAGCTCCATCACAAACCGGAGCCACGTCAGGAAGGCGGCGCGGCCGGTCATGACAACCCGAATCTATAAATCATCAAACAGATGGCGTCTCTTCAAACAGACACAGCCTTGTTGCCTGAACATGGCGGATGTGCACGTGAGGCGCTCCGGCCGGCAGGATGACTCAACCGGCAGGACGAGTGATGCAGGGTTGGGAAAGATGGGATCTATCATTCTCCTTGTAGCTCCAGATCTTATCTTCACGGATCCTGTCGCCGTGTTCTGCATCTCTGTGCACGGAAAAAGGCAATTACGTGCTTCTTGTTATGATGGTATTTCCATGCAGCAGTTTGGGCTCACACGTTTTCCTTGGAGCTCTATTTCTGTCACCAGTGTTGTACTCTTGCATGGAGCTGGAAGGAGCATGATAACATCATCAGCATCACAAATGACGGAAAAATAGCATTTGGCTTTGGGCGTTCATTTTAAAGACAACAAAAAAAAACCCCAGCTTTCTTAAAAGCGGTTTGAGTTTAAGTTAATAAAGGAAGTGATCCATTTCCAAGTAAGTAAAACTCATTTCAACCTGTTAGCATGCATCATTTTATAGGAAATTAAAAAAACAAAACAAAAAACTCCCTGTTGTGGTAATCGCCATAGCAACTGAGGCTTTGTTGCTTCTGCAAGTGTAACACCTGAACTAGTCTGGTGCTGTTTTGATCTGTGCGGCCCAACCTACAGCTGTGTGCTTTAGGGACAGGGAAGGCCCTTGAGCCACATTCTCATCTCACTGCGATTGTTTGCCCAGGTGGGCCCGGACGCCATTTTTTTCTTTCTCTCTTTCTCTTCCTCTTCTCCTTCACTCTCTCTCTCTCTGTCTTTGTTCCACTGGGACCTGTGGTCCAACTGAAGCTCTCTGTTACACAAAGAAACCAAATTGGCTTTCATCTGCAGCGCGCTACCAGCTGTGTGCACGGTGCAGCCGTGCTCTCCGTTAGCACTCAAGACGAGCGAAGGTTTTCCCCGCGACACTGTTGTGATTATTACTGCCTTTGAGTCATCGCTCTCCTTCCGAACGCTTTCTTCTCTGATAACTCCAGAACTCACTAAAGTCTTTGGCATGAGTTTGCTTTTACTGAGGCCATTAACCAAGCCCCTGTCATTTCCAGTTTTTTTTTTTTTTTTTAGCAAGCTTTAAAATGGAAGGATCTTGCAAAGTTATCATTTTCTACTTCCTGGGTGAGTTATTGGGCTAAAGGCTAGTGGAACGTGGAGGCCGGTGGAGGTCCCACACAACCATTGTATTGTTGTAATCGCACTTCGCTCTCGTGACACAATTCAGGTTTATTTTCCAAACTAGAAACTACCCCATCATTTTTATGAATAAGGTGTGCAGCGTCGCATGAAGAACCCAGCAACTGCAGACCGAATTTGCGGTCATCTTCCTCTGCGCTGCAACATTACTTATGTATTTGAGACTGTTGTGTTGCACAGAACCCGCAGTGGAAATAGAAGCCGAATCAAAATGCATTCTTCCAAACCATGCCGTGATGAAATGACGTCTGCTACACAGCCATGCTTTCTCTTTACACCTTCAGGGCCAAAGACAAGTGTTTTTGGTGATATAATCTATGACACAATTGACTCCTCTTATAGCTGCTTAAACTCACCGGGAATGACAAGGTTGGGCCAAATATGTGAAAATGTCAGGACGAAGTGCAAAGTGACGCAGAATTCATTATCTGAATTCCACATTCAACTTTCACTGCTGGAATGGAAATACCTGGAAGGATTCAATTACCCTGCGTGTATCTCATTGAGCATCTTTGTTTTTTCATCTTCAGCCTCTGTCAGTCTCTCTCTCCCTCGCTTCCTCCACTTCTCCACCCCCCCCGTCCTCCACTCATCCTGCCTTCCCTCCCCTCGCGTCCCCTCATCCCGACCTTTGTCCCCCGAGCAAATCTGCCTGGCATTTCAATCATCGCGTCCAGGAGTCATATAGGATTGCAGAGCCTCATCCCGCTCAGCTGGTCAGAAGGGCACTGACGTAAGTGACAGTTGGGCAGCCCTGCGTGGAGCTGCTGGGAATCCGTGCACAAAGACGTCGCACGAAGAGCAGCTGAATCCTCTATAGCGCCAAAGATATCTAAACTGGAATCACCTATGGAATATGGGCAGGTTAAACGGCGTGGACTTGTGGAAAATGTGCAAACGTGGGTGTTGTTCTTTTGGAGCAGTAAACAGGTGGTTGAGGGAAAACGAGGTCGGATAGCGTGCGCCTCTGTGTGTGTTTACACGTGTCTCGCAGTCGAATGCGCGTACCCACAGGTCTCAGAGACGCTTTTATTCTACAGCTCTCGAATCAGTCTAAGGCTAAATCGCTGCCGCGCAAGAGCTTTTATCGCAGTCCTTGAGATCTGCATACATTTATGCTTCAGCTCCAGCCTTGAATAGTCAAATAGCTCCAAATCAATTGTAGCTGCCGCATCTGTTGCGCAGAGAAGGCCCGCTGTTTGTACGTCTGTCCTTCTGCTGTCTGTTGTGTGCCTGAAGTGCGCTAAAGTCGAGGCTCAGTTCGGCAGCGTTTTTCATTGGCAGGTAGTCTTCTCTGCCCTCTGAAGAGCTCCTTTTTTCCCCTCAACAAGCTCCTGATTTATTTGAAAAAAGGCAGTTTGTGAGGCCGAGCGAATAAAAGGGCTGCCGAGAAAAAGCCGCAAAAGTCCTTCAGGATATACCCCAGACGTTTGAACGCATCATCGCTGGTGAATGCGCAGCCTGATGGCCCTTAGTTTGTTCGCTCACCACAGCAGTCCAGTTCTGAAAGGTTTACTCTACAGCGAGTTGTTTGGAGTAGAACATTGTGCTACAAGAGTACACAAAGATTTATCTATAATTTCCAGCAGAAACAGGAAAGCCCAGACAGCGCCGCTCTCCAGCACACCTCCCCGCCTCCTCTTCCCGTTGTTACCCCGGGAGTGATGAGTGCTATTTGCATTACAAGGTTCCCGTGGAGCAGAATAAAACACAGACGTACACTCTCAGGGTGGCCTTGCACTAATTGCAGCCGGGGTGCATTTACTGATTATAGTTAAGTGGTCCAAAATGGTCCCCTGCACTCTGTTACATTGACCTTCTCCCTCCCCTGGTGGATGTGGTCAATACCAGGCCTGTTGAGATGCCTTTCCTCTGAGGGAAGGGAACTGGGTCCAATCCGCGTTTCATCTCCTTAAGTAGACGTGAAACAAAAAAGTCTCAGCTAAGAGGCTCAGATTTTGAACGAGTGTTGCTGGCAACAGCGAGAGGCTGTTTTTCATAAGAGGCCGAGCTGCTAAAATAAATGTTTGGGGGAAAAACAATGCATTTGGAGAAGGAAAAAAAAAAATTAATCAAACAGAAAAAAACACGCGTCTAGCGTGTGTTAAGTGCGCATAGCAGCTGAGATCCCTCCCGTTTGTGAGCGCCTGTGCACCTCGTGACTGTTCCTATCCCGGTTGCAAACAAACATTTTGCAAGTGCAGTCAAATGGAAGCGAACGCCATGCGGGAAATGTAAATGGCGTCAGCAGGGGCAAGGCTTGGGGTGCGGGTGGATTTCACCCCCCTTACCAAAGAAACGCCGTGAACGTTGCATGCAGAGGTGGGACCGGGTCCCCGTCGCTGGAGGCCCCGCAGCGGGGAAGCAGTCCAAGAGTGATCTAACAGCCACCGGATCACACAGGCTTTGATCTGCCCTCTGGCTCTGAGCGACTATGGGATAGATTTAGGCCTGCTGATAAGGAGGGGCAGATCGTTCACCCCCTCCGGGGCTCTTCTCCAGCCACTCAGTTTTTTATTTATTTATTTATTTATTTATTTATTTATTTATTTATTTATTTATTTATTTTACATGAGAATATCTTCAACCATGATGTCATGGTTATTTATGTCTTTATTTTTTTCAACTGTGTTGTTCCTTGATGACATGAACACAAGGTGTGGTCTGGCTGAATAGGGCTTGGCTTTCTCTGTCTCTGTGCAGGACTTACATCCTTTCATTTTTTTTTTTTTT
>BJFM01002274.1:47144-64575 GCA_016586285.1 Arothron firmamentum | reverse complement strand
CAGAGCAGAAGGGTGGGGTCAGTATGCTAATAGTGGGTGTACATTTAGATGCCTCATTGCCAGCATGGAGTGGTTTGGAGAGACAGGCTATCATTCTCCACCTCCTTTCCCCTCATTACACCCCCGCATTTCTCTCCATCTCTGTCCTCCCCCATTGCCTGGTTTCTACTCTCTTCCCTCTCCATGCCCTTCAGTATCGTCTCTCCCCCCATTTCCCCCTGTTTCATCTTCCTCTGCGTACTCCTCTGCTACGCCCTGAATGCCTTTCTCCCCGAATATTAGATACATTTGTTTTCCTCTGTCAGGCTTTCGAGAGCAGGACATGCTGCACGCAAAGTGCTGATGTGTTGCTTTCTTGGTAATTATAACATCCCTCGGTCTCCAAGAAAACTCTAAACTAATGTTTAATTCGCTTCTGCACCCAAAGGAAGCCCTCCTTTGTTATTGCTGGGGCTATTAGCCAGAGCCAAAGCCCAGGCATTTCCTGAGATTGTTGTGATTTGCATCGAGAGCAAATCGAGACCCCCTTACCCCTCTTTTCACACCAGCGTTACAAACGCCCACTCCTCCCTTCCCTTAATTTTCTCACATGCTATAGACCTGATCATTATCTCTGGCCCAGTAACCAAAACCTCGAGCCCGCCGTCCCTCACCTCCGATCAAAATGTGTGCACTCATGTAGCTATGACGATCGTTTTTGTCTAGGCAAAAACATGCAGGGGACGGTGCTAATAAAAGTCTTCAGTTACTGGTATGAACACATTGTCGCTGAATGGTGATCGCACACGTACAGGTGCTGCGGATGCTCAGTGGTCCAGGTGTCGATAACGACCAGTGAACAGCAAGGCAACCATCGGTGTATGTTGCCGTTGGAAACATAATTAGCTCTGTCCAGCGACGCTAACGCTCAGCGCGAACGCAGCTGCTAGGTTTTTATGTCGGCCAACGATCTGAAATATGAACTGCGGCGGCGCTCGCGCTGTTATTGTTATCACTGAGTTCTTCTGAATTTTAAACCAAACCTTAATAAACTCCTTTACACCAGATGATTTCCATGGAGACCCATCCCGAAGCTTTATTGCAATTAGAATACCTGAATGAATTTGCATCGCCTTATCAGCAGCAGCCTCCGTGTCTGCACTTACTATAATAGTACCACTGTGTGATATGATATCCACATTTACTCCACTACTGCTCGCTGTTCTCTCATCAGATTATTAGAGCCGCTATTTTCCCATTTGCATTTTTTTTTTTTTTTTGTGCTGAGAGAGAGAGCCTGTTTAGTGAGGAGAGAGAGATAGAAAAAGGGAATAGAAAAGGACGAGGAGGGAGCCAGCTAATGGGGAAATAGAGGGTAAGCTGTAGGGCCGGCTGAACCCGGGGAGTGGCTAAAACCAGGAGGCGGCGATCGGCATTGGGCTTTGGGTGTCGGGTGTTGGGCGGATAGAGCGGGGTACATCCACGGCCCCCCGCCGTCACACATAGCCTCCCGATCTATTTTTCAAAGCTGAGAGTAAAAGAGGAATTCCATAATGAGCCCCATCTTCCTTTTTGGTAGAGGAAGACTCTCTTTGTGGAACTAATTGAACGTGGCATGTGGAGTGCCAGGAAGCTCTTTGGGGCTCTGCTTTTCTCCAGATGCGGCGCGATAAGCCTGCGCGCTGCTGCAGCTTTGTGTCAGAGGCCTGAAATAAACAGGTCTCTTTGAGGAGAGCGATAAACCTGTTCTCTGCCATTCTGTTTTTGTAGCCGCTAACCTGCATCCATGGCTGAAATAGCACCTCCACGCACACATTTTGAATCGTGCCCTCGCTTCCCCCCTTTTTATCAATCTAGTTTTCCGTGTCCGTCTATCAGAGCTGTGCTGTGGGGTTTTTTTTTTGCGTGTGTACACGCCTATTTGTGCAGACACATGCATAATATCGGGCTTCTCCCATGGGAGAGGGCCTTTTTCTATTACAGATATGGAAATGGCCCGAGACATATGCGGTTACTCTGATATACTGCGTGGCATTTACTGGAATGATGAAACAGATCCTGGCTCTAACTATTTACAGACACACAACCATAAACACCAATAAATGCACCCCGGCCTCATGCGCACACACACACACACACAAACATGCGCGCGCACACACACACAGAGACGCACAAACGCACCACGTTTATATGCCCTGTTCAGTGCGCAGATGGCTTCTGTGCGCATTAATTTTTCTTGGAACCACCACAAACCGCACACACAGGAAGAACACGCCGCGGCGGCTCCTCCCGTTTCAGGAAATTTTGACTTTGTCCGTCTGACTGTCTCATTGAAGCTCGTTGTTGAATATTTTACCTGCTTCAAGAATAAAGACTCAAACGCTGCAGAACAGGACGCGATCCCCCACAACACATTTGCATTTTTGACACGGTACAGTTTGGATTCTTAGCTCACCGTCGAAGCCTTTTCTGCTTTAAATATAATGATTAAATGATGCGATCAGTGTTGGCTGGATCTCACAGTGATCGCGGGATCTTATGGAACATTTTCTCGTGATTATTTGGTAAGACTGACCTCGTTGTCACCTTGTGTTGATAGTTAGGTAAAAGCTGCGCCCTCATGATCTGGAGGGAACACAGGATTACCTGCGGGCTCCTCTGTCTGTGCCTGCAAACGGCCTCATTTACTGCATCGCTGGGTCAGTCTCACCTTTAAACAACGCACTAATGCCAAGGAATTAATTGATTCTCCGCTGGATAGGAGCAGAATTTTAAGGAACTCATTAACATTCGGGTGAATCTTTGTCGTCCGTGGGCCTCCGCCGCTGCTTTCGAACCTTATCAGCCGCAGATCGAGGCGACGGGGGCGGGACAGCCTCCCCCCCGTGATGGATGTAAAACACCGACGCAGGGGTGAAAGCCGGATACGTTCCATCGGAGGGTGTTTGTAATGCGGTTTGTGTGTTGCGCTGGGGAGGTCGGGAGCAGTCCAGCGTGGCGCCCAGCTGTGAAGCTGCCCCTGGGGCTTGCAGGGACTGTGGAATGCGGCTGACGTGAGTCTGGGTTGAGGCTGGCGATGGCGGAGGCCTGCGGCGCGCAGCTGTGAACTCGCTCTCAGGAGGAGGGTGTGTGCCCACACGTACCCTCAGTCAGGTCACTGCTAGGGGTGAGTTTGTGTGTTTTCGCCTCAGTCCGTCAGCTTATGCCGTCCCCTCCCAATAACACGGAAAAGGACAGCGTTGAAACTCATTTCCTGTTTGAGGGCTTAGGGCGAGCTCTTTCTCCACACTCAGCGGAGATGTCTGGAATTTGAGACAAACCCAGATTACAGCTTGTGACCTCCCTCAAAGAAATGTGGCCGCTCTGCCAGTCAGATTAGCTCAGCTTTGTTCTGGATGAGCATGTCAGGTGGAGATGACAGTTAGAGGTTAGGAAAAAAAAGATAAAAAGAAGGAGTAGCGCCACTTTTTCAGCTCCCCCTTCCACTGCAGTCCCGCCACTAGAATCCCCCATCTGCTGTATCCCCCCCGTCCAACAACCAATTACAGTGGCTCGTGTATCAGTGAGATGTGATCTGATTGGCTGCGTTGGGGTTGCCTGGGAGGTCAGAGCTGTGTCGATTTCCCGCTAAAGCTCCTGGGCTCCGTCTGCCAGCCACCCTCTAAATGCTTACACAGCAGGCAGAAGAGAAGTTGTGAGCCAGGAAGAGAGGCAGGAAACAGGGGGAAACAAATACCTTCAAAACAAAGTTAGAAGGCTTCCATACGCAGGCTGCGGTGCAGCGTGATTTCTGGCCTTGGGAAATCGTAAATGTGTCACCTTAAGTGTGGGTTTGAATTTCACACAGACGGTCGCAGGCACCTTCAGCACTGCTGCTCAGCACAGCTCTGCACTTTCCTCTGACTTCCTAACCAAAAGAAAGAACAAAAGCCAGAATGATTCTGTTCTGTGTGTGTGTGTGTGTGTGTGTGTGTGTGTGTGTGTGTGAGAGAGAGAGGGGACGGTCTTCCCTTTAGGCAAGGTACTCTAAGACTGGAAAACACCTGGTTAAAACAGCCACCCATCAGTTATAGTCTGTCAAAGTACATGCACATCTTCCTGGAATGTTTTGCTTTTTCTCGTCACCTCTTTGCTCTGTGTTGTTAAAAATAAAAAGGAAGAATCTTGTCTGTCATTAGCAGCCGCGACCTTCAATCCCCAGTGCTGCTATCTGTTTATTTCACTGTTAAACCGGACCTCTTCCTGTTTGGGTCTTTAGCTTGAGGAAGAAACGCAAAGAGATACAGAAAACTGTATTTCTGCTCTTCCCGATAATGCCCCTGTAATTTTCAAGCTTCATCCTAACTCGGACTTACAGTTATGGACAGCGTTACCTTGCTCTCATTGACCTCTCGGTGAATGTGCTGCAGCGATCGTTACAAGGAAAAAGCCTAATTAAGACGAACATGAGCATGCACGTCACCCTGTTCCTTAATTACACGCATAAATCCACGTGAGCTCCACCTCTGCAAAGAGCCCAGGAGAAAACTGAGCTTCAGCCAAATGCCTGTTCAGATAAAATCCTGCCTATGTGCTTTCTCCTTGACTGAGGCCACAGAAGCAGAAATAACAGCGTAATTTGGTCCATCATAATTGAATCTTCAAGTATAGCTACATGAAAGGGATAATGCAGTATTGATTGCTGCTGTACAGTAATTGTTTTCCCTCAATCGAAAATGCATGGCATATTAAATGGCGAGCATGCCTCTGCTGTTTGTTGCGGCAGACCTTATATGCAGGGACGGGAGAAAATTAACACTCTCTGTTGGGCAGCAGGAAGGGAAAACAATGCAGAGAGGTGATTAACTATGACTATACTTACAAACGACTGCGGGGCACTGTTGGTCGGCCCAATTAATTACCTGCCGTTGTGACCCATTCTTTTTAACTCTTCCTTTATTATTGTGGCTGGAGAAAAGAGGGGGGAAAACCATTCTTGCATTCAGCCACAGCCAGGGAAGCAACTGTAGTGCCGCAAGGCATAAATAGGCGTTTTGTGCCTGGTTTCGACTGACCCGAGACGCGCTCAAGCGCCCCGCGAAGAACGCGTGCCCGGAAACGGGTCTGCATCGTCTTTTCCTAACCTGACCACACAGGAGACCATACCATGCCGCATCATTTGTCTGAGCTGCCGGCGAGGGTAATAAGGGATGGCCTATTTGTTCAAATTCCTCCCTAAAGCCCTGATAATCCCCGCTGTTGTTCATATACGTGATGACATTTCTAATTCTTGTCAGTGAAGAATGCGGCGTGACAAACGGCGTTAAAAGTGTGTGAAGGCCCAGCAGGCAGGCGGCGTGCCAGAGCAGATCGAGGGACATGCGTCTGAGAGGGGAGCGCTCATGACCCCATCACTGTGGGGGATGTCCGCGTGCGTTTCAAGCATCTATGGCTGCCTATGCAATCTGGCCGGATGCAAATCAGCTCAGACGGAAGAGTTGGATTAAGATTTGACCGCATCTGGCTAACAAGTGCAATCAGGCCGTACCAGTCGGTGCACCGGCTAATTTATAATGGCCTGCTTACCTCTGTGTCCTCAAACACACACACACACACTCGAAGGGATGGACTGGTGCCAGCAGAAACACAATAAACGACACAATACCTCTTCTTATTCTTGACTAGTAGCCGCTGTGTAAGGTGGCTGTGAGCTGTTCTTATTGTACGGCTCTTTGCAGCCTTGCAGCATTTTGTGAGGCATCACAGCCCCCAACTCCCGCAATTCATATCACACACGCGCAGCAGATTTGATTAGGCCAGAGATAGTATTACTGCCTGTCAGGGTGGGGGTGGTGGTGGAGGCACTCGTCGAACGACAGACGGTGATGGAGGACGGGTGATGTAGGGGTATGGGTGGAGGGAGAGAAATTCAGCCCGAGCTGGGACGAGGTGCAAGGTGGGGGAACTTTCCAGCCCGCCTCTTAAATGTTTCCCCCGTGCGCTCTTTCACTTGTCCAAGAAATAAGGAACTAGTCAAGCAGAGCAGCACTTATGATTGAAGCTGTGTTTGTGGGTGTGTATGTGTGTGTGTGTGTGTGTGGTGAGCGGCGGGGAGACCTGTGTCATTACTGTGGCAGGACGGCTGCCCCAGCGGTTTCAAATCTGTTGTTTCACCACAGAGCCGTGATGTATGGCTCCAGCAGCCCAACGCGTTGATTGCGCCCCTTCTCTCTTCCCAGCATCGCTTGATCTCCCTCTTAGTTACCCTAAATCAACAAAATGGGGCCTGCCGATGTTGAGCGCCGCAGTTTTACTGGCTGGTCTGTGTCGGAGTAACCCAGTTGCTGGAGTAACGCGGCCAATAAAACGGCAATAACGTCCAGCAGAAGATGCCGAAAAGCAGTTGGGGGGGAGCTGCAGTCAGTAAGGAAGATGAAACTGTGAGTAGCTTGACCAACAGTTAAAAGGTTACACTTCGTTTTTTATTGTTGTTGTTGTTTTTTAAATCAAAAGATTTTCTGTCACAGATGTAAGTCTTTTCCTGACCAATATTAGCTGAAGGCATCAAAGCCTCCCTCAGATGCAGTCTGAGGGAGGCTTTCTGCAGTCTGCAGGGTGGGTTTGGAGCCTGCTGGACCACTTTCCCATCTGCTCTTGAGCTGATTCACTGAGTGAGATGACTTTATTGTCCTGTAATTTTGGCTTTATCCAGCCCTTCTGACGTCTCCGCACGACCCGTATTTCCCTCGGGGGTGTTGCCAGTCGATGGTATGAAAGATGAGCAATATGGCGCACAGGCCTCACCACCACCAACATCTCAATCCTTTCTCCAAAAGCCTATCTGAAGAAGGCCCAGGCTGTGACGTCAATTACTCCTTCCTGAGTGATTAATTGTTGTCTGATTGAGGCCTTTGGAGCGGAGCGGCCAGCCTGAGGGTGAGGGCTCTGTCTGGCCATTGGCTGGTCCGCTGACCTAATCCTGTCTGACTGTCAGTCCACAACCCTAACAATGCTGCAGAGACCCGTCCGCCTCCCCCGTGAGCAAAGCATCGGTGCATGTCAGACGCCGGCCGCAAACCTTTCCAGGCGCTCCATGCGAAGAGGCAGAAATGATGCTCTGCGACGGCTTCAGTTTTTGCTGTTGTTGTTTGTTTCTTTATGCAAACCCACAATCAGTTTCTCCCCTTGCGTTTACAGTGTCTGTCCCTTTGACCCCTGCGCCAGGCGATGGGGGGTAGGGGGCACTGAGATGAGGCTGGGGATAGCCTGCTGGTTGCAGGTGGAGGAAATGCATTAGCTTTCAGCCGCATGCTGGAGCATAATAACTGCAGGACAGGGGTCATTACCGACAGGGAACAATGAGATGTTGCATAGAAATCAAAACAAAGAACAAATCTGTCTCATAGCTGTACTGTTTTGTTTTTTGTGTTATTACAATTGCTAATAGAAGCGCCGTGAGCAAAAAAAAAAAAAAAAAGAAAAAAAGAAATAAATATGCGAGGGAATATAGCAGCAAATGTATTGCCAGGACAATAAAACGCTTGTGTTTACACTAAATCCAATATGACTACCGCTGCCATAAATATTTGAAAAGCAGCATGTGAGAGACTGCGATGTATCCTGCGTGCTAATATTGACCCCGTCACACTGCGACACTCGCTGTGGTGTCAGAGGTGGTTCTCTGCCCAATAAATATTTCACTACATAAAATACCTTGAAGGGGATGGGGGGAGGTGGATGTGAGGTGTCGAGGCTGAGCGAGGGAAAGGGGACAACGTGCGCAAACAGTATCTTTGCTCCACTTTCCTGTATGCTCTCAGCGAGGTAGCTGCAGATTTTGTCAATTCAGCAGGAGCCTGCACCAATATCCATATTTTAAATGAGTCTACTCAGATATTAATGTGCAAGTCGAGTCTTGGCCCTTTTTTTTTTCTTTTCTTTCTCCAGCACTCACCAAATTTTAACAGGTGAGCTATCGGCAGCCTCATTGGTGTTTTAGTCTGCCTTTTTCTTCAAAGAGGGAGATGAAAAACGGCAGAGGGAGAGGAAGGGAGGCCTGTTTTCAGGACCTTGAACACAAGGAATGTTGTCTGCGCTCGGGGAGATAGATAACATTTCTCGAGGGCCCTGTGAAAAAGTCGGCCTTGTCCAGATACCCCATTTGCGTTTTCCACAGTTGAACCACCTAGAACACCTTTAGTTGGGAAAACATCCTTGAAGGTAATTGCCAACTACAGGCTCAGTAAAAAAAAGATTTGTTAGGATAAGTAGTCCCTGTGAGGACTATTCTATAGTCCTTATGCGTTTAGATTTGATTTTGTTAAAGGCAGAAATGGCCTAAGGTTAGAACAAAGGCTTAATGTTGCATAGTCTGCTGATGAAACTCAAAGCAGTGTCCTCATAAGGATAGCTGGGCAAATCAGTGTGCTTTGGGGACACGGTGAGCCACAGGTGCACAGTAGGGAATGTAGCTCTGCACATTGATTTCACAGTCTGTGACCACCATGCAATATATCTAGAAAAGTGTTTTGGTTTTTTTTCCCTGTGGCGCATCTTCAAAGGGCCTGTGTGTGGAGGAACCTTTGAGGGCATGAATATGTAGATGAATACCCAGAGGGAGCCAAGAGTCATTGACAGCATCGACCAGAGCAGTTTTACATTAGGCAAGGGCGAAGCGTGGGATTGAGAGTTAGCAAGAGGCAGAGCAAGGGGAGAAATGGGGAAGAATTGGAGAGAGAGAGGGGAGAAGAAAGTTAATGGAGGGCTATTTTTGTGTGCTTTTTCCTCTTAGCATTAGCTACCAGTCTGTGTTCCCAACACAACTTCGTAGTAACTTCATTGGCATAACCGCGTCTGCCCATTAAATAATTGATAAATGGAAAAGAGATCAAAACAGTTGCCACATTCTGGCCAGCTCGCGTCTGTGTGCATTTATGTGTGTTTAAATGCTGCAGCATTCCAGTGATCCATCAGTCTCCCATCTGGAGCCAAGCTTAGGGAAGGTCAGCCTGATGGATACATCCTGACATGCACACAGCCAGTGATGTCAGCCGTGTGTGTGTGTGTGTGTGGCCTGGCAGGCTAGCCGAGCGCAGGCACGGTTCAGCAGAGCAGAGGGCGGACAGGCGAGTGGGGAGGGAGGTGCTAGCCCTGGCCTCCATGCCCTAGTTTGAGTGGTTTGAAAAGGGTTTCGCTGGCAGAGGCATTGCATGGAAGTGGCTGAGCAATGAGGCTGGGTGAGGTATAGGGGTCGGCTGTGCTGGCAAAGTAGGGGGGGGGGAGAGATTGGGTTAAGGGGGCTGAGGATCGGGGTGGTCTGGGATAGTAGAAGAAAGGCACCATTCATGTGCTGTGCCATCTCTGGGTCCCAGAGGAGCCGAGGTTCATCAATGACCAGGCTAGCTTTTGGGATGTTAGCAGTGAGACCTCTCTCTCTCTCTCTCTCTCTCTCTCTCTCTCTCTCTCTCTCTCTCTCTCTCTCTCTCTCTCTCTCCCTCTCTCTTTTCCATTTGTCGAAGGGCCAATGCTGTCAAAGCCACTAGGCTGAATAATATTGAGTCCTCTTGTGCAGTTGGGTCCTCTGCACAGCCATTGGTTTGCGACTGCGTGTGACATCCATGGTCTGCTCTCCACCCTCTGGGAGGCACCTCTTGTCCTAGCCAAGCCAGCTGGAGAAGAGCGAGGTGGGGTGCATCTTAAAGAGTGATAAATTTCCAGCTGAATGCAGAACTGCTCAGCCTGTGTATCCAAGAAACTCAATTCTGGAGACTACCAGGGGACAAGAATGAAGTATCCTCCTGATACTCCTCTTGCACTGTTGTGAGTCATTAGAATGAGATTTGATAGACATCCGTGTTCACTTTATGCTCCCATATTCTGTTTTTTCTCCTACCAGACTAATTTCATTCCTAACTAATATACAAACATCCGCACTACTGCATAATCCTGGTAATAGTACCAAGTAAACACCATCATTTCAGGTTTGCATAATGTGTTTTTTTAGCATGCCGTTTTTAATTCCCCATTTATGGAGGCACAGCTTGACAGAGCATCAGCAATTCCAAAACCTATTAACTTTTCTACTATTTTAATGAGTGATTATTGAATAGCAACCTGCGATCAATATTGCTCTATACTGAATCATAATTACAGAATGAGACTAAAGAGTTACTCTCATGATGTCTATTTTTGTTTTTAAGCGTTTCAATTAGGTGAAATTAGAACAAAAATCGCTTTAACCATAGTTGTGTATAAATATGGCTTTGCATTTAGCATAAAAACTAAACATATCTGGATGAACAGGCAGTGTGTGATGTGCTACCTCAGGAAGGGAAGTGAGTAGAGCAAGGTTGATGATCTGCACAGATGTGTGTACTGTTTATCACTGCCGGTGAAAGGCCTGCATCAGCAACAGCTGCGGGGTGCTTTGCATGCAATTGCAGTAGCGCATTGAAGAGACAAATTTGCTTTTGTGGTTTCATATCAAGGGCAGCAGTGCTACTACCTGTCTTCTTTCCTCTCTCTCTCTCTCTCTCTCTCTCTCTCTCTCTCTCGCTCTCTTTCTCTGAGTGGGAGGAGCCATGAGAACGGCCTAAGCAGAGCGCCGGAGCATGACAACGGAAACGGAATGTGTGTGTGGCTCTAATTACGCTGTTATTAAGTTCTCTAAAGTTATGAAGAAAAAAAAAGAAAAAAAATATATCTATATATATCTATATATAGATATATATATAGATATATATCAGCTGATGGCATTCGCCTGAGTTTAGCTGACATTTTGGTGTTTATTTGTTACTTAGCCTGCAGAACCAGAGAGGTGATGTTGAGCTGTTAGGGCAGCGTTTGAGTAAAAGGATAAAGTGATGCTCCCGTGTGTTTTACGCGAGTGACGGGGGTGTGCAGGACCATCTGATCAGAGGGTTTCCCGTTGCTCCGCAGTGCATTTTAATGGAGAGGAATTTCCAAGCAGGTGAGAACGTTTCAGGTCGTGAAAGCAGCCTCCACTTGTCTCCACAGCAGTTTACATATTTGTGTTTGCTCAAATTCCAAAAACCCTCTGGAGACCTTATACTCACGTAAATAAGGGGGTGTACGCTGTGTTCCTTTTTTCTTTTAGGTACTTCTGAATCCTATTTAGAAGATAAATGCACTGCAGCCCAACTGGGCATATGGCACAGGGATGGGGCTACAGTATATTGGTTCCATTGTGTCATAAAAATAGTGCAGAACGCACATTCGGTGGTGATGTTGGCACGCAGCCTGCTCCTGATACCAACTCCACAGACTTTATGTAAAGAGTCCAGAGTATAAAGAATCTTAGGCCATAAAAATAGAAATCAATCTTCACAATCTGCTGTGTGTTGCTGTTTATCAATGATCTTGTTTTGCGAAGGAACTTACAAAAACAGCAGATTGCTGGGGGGGGGGAAAGGATGGTGTGCATGAGCTCAGAAGACCAAGGACCCTGGGCTAACCTGTCCACACATGTGCAGCTGTTTGCTGTGTCCTCGCTGAAATTCTAGCCCGTCTCAAAGCTTGTTAGAGGAGAACCACGCTGACCCCAGCCCTGGTGTCCATCCCTTCTCTTTCCTGCTACACTTTCCTCTTGATTGTTGCTATCGCCCTCTAGCAGGCTCCTTCATGCCTCTTGGCAGTGCCTTGATGGACGCCACGGTTCATTGTCTGTGAAGGTGTCTTTGTATTTGTGTGTAATGGTGTCCTAAGATGCGGTTGCCAGAGGGTTGTCTTGGTGTCTGTTCCACCGTTGCCTCTGAGACCCTAATAACCAGCCTCTGTGGCAGCAGCTCTTTTCTCAACTCCTTTGCTTTATTCTTCACTTTCTGCTCCTTAGGAACCATCCTCCACTTTTTCTAGCATCGCTAAGATGTTTCCTCCTTTATTCCGTCTCTCTCTCTATATATATATCTAAATGCGTTTTAAGTCTGCTACAGCAACAGAGCGTTGGGTTGTAATTGACACTGTCGTGTCAATTTCATTTTATTTACTTGTGATGTGGTTCCATAGCATCCCTCCCTGCTGTTTTCCACATTCTCTCCTCTTTTGTTACCCGGAGTTCCAGCAGGACTGTGGCCAGACCCCCTCGTTTCTGTCCCTGGGACTGAAACTCTGCCAGAGTCTGTTGAGGCTTAGAGGGGAACACTAGCCTAGTTACCATGGTCACTGCAGCCTGTGAACATGGCTTTGAATGAGCAACTTTCCAAAGTCAGCCTGAAGCTCCTCTGATCTGCGTGTCATTCTGTTTGCTTGTTATTAATAGATGTAACGGGATTTCTGTTTCAGAAGTTGGGTCTAAATTGAAATAAGAGCTTGGACAGCAGCTCTGCTGGTTCCTCTCAGTGTGTGTGTGTGTGTGTGTGTGTGTGTGTGTGTTGGGGGGGGTTACCCAGAGCTGAGCCACTCAATTTCACCACCAGACAACGGCGCACGCAGGGCAACAGTGACGAGATGCAGAAAGGTCTGCTGCAAAGTTGCTTGGTGTCATCAGAGCAGAGCCGTGCGCTCTTATTTTGGGCCCCAGCTGAGCCGTGCGCTCAGAGCAGGGCATTAGTCTTTGTGACAGGATGCGAAACACGCGGGAACCAAGTCGGGGATTGTTTGGGCCGTTCAAACAATGAAGCGGTATTTCTTATTTTGATGAAATAGTGGATTTTTATCTCGCGCCTCTGCGCCACTCCTGTGTTTTTTGGGGGGATGAAGGTTAATGTGTGCGCGGCAGAATATTTGTGTTGGGTTTATTTTGGTGGGCAGAGTTCTGTGTGCCTGCGGACCGTGAAGCCCTGCAAACAGCCCCCCCACCCGCCTGCCCACCGCTGCTCTGTCCCCCTGTTTGACAGGGCTCAGTGATTTGTGCTGCACTTTATCAATCATTTATCAGCAAGGTGACACCTTGAAAACCAAACAAACAAATTCCTGACTAAAAGAACGCCCTGTCAACTGCAGCGTTATTTAAAATAGATCCGGAGTTCTTGTAGGCCCATTAAATTATTCAATAACACCTCTGGTTAAAACGTCTTGATGTGGGATACAAACACTTTCAGTCTGTCCTCTCTATTGACATTGGATGTCTTTTTTCTAAATTCTCTTTATTTTGTTAACGTTTGCCAGCTCACTCCTACACGGATTTCATCAATAATATTCTGTAGTGACCCGTGCGTACTACACTGGGCTGCTCTCCATCAAACACACTGGAAGTGCGAAACAGGGCTCCTCACACCGCTGCTGCATTTGCAGTCTAATTTTTTTCTCGGCTTTTGCTCAAGGTCTGCGGTATATTTTTTATTTTCACAACTAAAATGCCTGATTTCTAACCATGCTTCCTCCCCCCCCCCCATCTTTTCGCAGAGCTCCAGAGATCATCCTGGGCTTGCCTTTCTGTGAGGCCATTGACATGTGGTCCTTGGGCTGCGTGATAGCCGAGCTCTTCCTCGGTTGGCCCCTCTACCCGGGGGCCTCAGAGTATGATCAGGTAACACCAAACGGTTCCTCAGCCTTTTTTTAAAGGGTCCTACCAGCATACCAATGAATCAGACACCGTGTCCTGTTATGTTTATGCGCTTGCATTCGTGCACACTCTTTCCGTGAGCGGTGTTCGGGAGGGTGGGATGCTTTTTGAATCCCCCCGACAGCCCCTAAAGATTCTTACGCAGCCTCCCTGTTTATCTGAACAGATGCCACAGAGCCACTTGTCCAATTAGCGCAGCCCCTGTGCTCCCGAGCAAGACATTCTCTATCAGTCAGACGATGCTCGCCGGAAAACCTCGAGCTCCAACGCTAAACAAACCTTTTCTTTTCCACAAGCTCCAATCCTTTATAAAGTGTTTTGTTTAAAAGTCTAAAATCAATGTTAGAGTCTTGAGCTGAGGTCATGCCAAGCGTATTTCTGCCAGATATTCCAGACTAAGCCTGCCAAGAACAACCACCCTAGGTTTTTAGAAATGAATTATTATTAGTATCATTATTATCATTATTGTTATGATAGAAAAGATTGAGATGCAACTTGCGGTTTATTCGTGAAAATCCTCTGATGTATTTTTCATCCCATGTCTTGCAGATACGGTACATCTCGCAGACGCAGGGTCTCCCGGCCGAATATCTGTTGAGTGCAGGGACAAAGACCACGAGGTTCTTCAACAGAGACCCAGACTCCACTTATCCCCTCTGGAGACTGAAGGTACGGCTGACGGCAGCGCGCTAAGCAGGCCTCCTAGCATCGGGTAATGTTCGGGATTGCTGCTCCAGATACGATGCTGCGTTTTTCCTATGAAGCGCGCCAGGAGCTGATTGTGACGGCAGGCTACGATGATCTATTATAAACACATTATCTCCCGTTAGCGGTGCGTGGGCTTCAAGCGCCCCGTCAGGTAACGGTGGCACGCGTTTGTCACGTCATTGCTCGGATTTCGGAACGCCGCAGTCGCGTTCCCAGATCTCTGAGCCAATAAGGCCTTTCTGAAAACATGGAAGTCACATTGAACTAGACGCAGCGCGGAGCTGTTGAAGATCAAAGCTGACAGCATCGTTGAGGGGAAGACACACAGACAGAACGTTATCTTGTTTGTGCACTAACTCCTCCTGACTTTATAGCGTCTATAGCTTCACCGTGAAAAATGAACCCTTATGCTTTTAAGAGAACCCTGCCGCGCGTGCGTGCGTGTGTGTGTGTGTGTGTGTGTGTGTGTGTGTGAATGCAGCTACGTGCCTTTCCCCGATGTGTCGAAGCGTTCCCGTCCTTCTTTCCTGGATGTTAGATTAGCGTTTGTGTGTGACCCCAGGGTTGTTCCGAGGGCGCGCTGTGTCCTGCTGCACATCAGCAACAAGAGGCTGTAATGAGCCAAATGTAAATAGTTCCTTTCCAGAGGGGAAGTGCGATGGGATTTGAGAGGAACATCTGCTTTTTGTCTCCCGCAGACTCCAGAGGACCACGAGGGTGAGACAGGGATCAAGTCCAAGGAGGCTCGCAAGTACATCTTCAACTGCTTGGATGACATGGCGCAGGTATGCTGAATAAGCCTCTGTGGGTTTTTTTTTTTTATTGTTTTCTTTTTCTCTCTCTCTGCCTTTTATGCCTCATCTAACAGGCTGGTTTGATCTCTCAAGTCAAGTCAAATCAGATTTTTAAAAATCACTTAAAACATTCATCCCGCAAACCTCTGATCTCCATGTGAGGAGTAGCTTTTGCTGTGATCTAGAACTTTACGCAGTGAAACGAAAGCAGCTGTTCGCCCAAAAAAACTTCCCCTGCTTTTCATTTCGCCTAACCGCTGCGTAATAAGTTGCAGACAGACATTTGAGCCCAACATGTGGTGAGACTGGTTAATGTGTTTCATTATGTACAGTTTGCTTTTTGATTTAAGCTGGCGAGCGAGCGTTGTGGCTGCAGCTAGAGTGCATGGGAGGGAGTAAGAGTGCGAAACGTTGTACTGCATAGACCCCCCCGAGAAAGCTCGGGACGCTCAGCCAGTAGCCCCTTGCTCCCTGGGGGCCAGGATCTCACCTCAGACTTGTAGATGGAAAAAGCAGCCACATGTAATCAATCTCCTCTAGGACTCAGGAATTCAACTCTGCACACCGGAGAAGGTTCACAGGTAGCCGTGACATTTTGATAGGACGTGCCAGGTGATGGTGAATCAGCATTTCCACCAACACGGGGGCCAGAGTGCCACCAGTGATGGAAAAATGCTTTTGTTTTTCCTCCAGTGTCTGTGATACCAAGATCTCTGACAACCATTAACCAAGAGGTAAATTATTTGTTCTGGAAGTGGCCATCTTGTTGAATGACCAGCCGGCAGCCTCAGCGAACTCTTCACGTGCACACTTGGGTGAAATGATGAAGGCAGTCATGGCTGTCCAGTAGGGCCTCAGGCCCCCTGTCAGCTTTAGAATAATGTGTGGTCCACTAGGACAGGATACTTGTTGAATTTACAGTTCTTACACACACACACACACACATGCACATGCAGGGGAGAGTTTAATGAAAGCACCCTGCGCTGGTATGTTATCCCCTGGGTCATCTCTGTCTACTACACTTCAAAATGTCCCATCTTCCTCTCACTGTTGCAGTCAGGCTCAGCTTCCTCCCAAAACACCAGCGGGATGCGAGCAGAGGCGAAAAAGCGCCTATGTTGCTCCCTATCCAAACTGCAGAAACAAGTCAGCATTGTGGACATCTGTCTCTGTGTGTATAATGGATGATATAGCTGAAGGCCCTCGCTAGACGGAGGGGCTGGGTGCCAGGAAGAGATAATGAACCTCCTTTCAGTCGTGGGAAATGTGCGGAGGCTTTAGTCACAAGTATATCTAATTTGACTAAATCAGAGGCCGACGAGACAGCAAATGCGGGACCCTGCTGGAGGCCGGATGTTGACGGAAGCTGGGACGGCCTGCTCGGAAACAGATTCACTTTGATCTGCAGCTCCTCAAAATGGCTGTCAACATGAGTGAAGCCGTGACAGGAGAGCGGGCGCGCTCCTGCTGTTATCGCACGCACCCATGGACACGTTTCCCTTCCCTTCTCGCGCTCATCTCGCTGAGGGGATGAAAGTTTACGGCTAAATCAGCACACGCGCTAGCGAACGGCGGGCCAAGAGTGAGCATGTCCCCAGACGCGGGCCAAGCTGTCTCCCCTGCCTGACATCTGCCGCCCCTTCCCCGAACTCTGGAGCGGCACGGCGGCGGCGGCGCCGACGCAGCTCCGTGGACAGCCGGTGACACGCGAGTGGCGCGAGGCCGACCGCGGCGGCCGAGGCCCTTCAGGACCGCTTGCCTTTTCGTTCCAGAAAACGTCAAGAGCTGCCGGGGCTCTAAGAAAACGGAGCATGACGACTCGCCTCCATCCTCAATTCCCAAATGTGATGAAGGCAGAAAAGGCTCCTCCACCCTGCTCAGCATGCTGCGCACCTTTTGCCAAAGTCATCTCCCCTGCCAGCAGAGGACGATGTGATTATTTCTCACCTTATTCGGCAGATTACTCCTTTATCACGGTTGCTTCAGACGGAAAATATGGTCGCAGAGCCTGAATAACCTGCATAGAGAAAGAGGATGGAATCAGATTGTTGGCAGTGACTGGCAGTGCATCTGATAGTCCCTGGAGCAGGCCTCCAGATAAGCACTGCATCTTTATTAAAAACAGGCCTGCGACCAGCAGTCACAATAAACCAGGCTGCCTGTCCGCTGCCATCGAGCCCGTCTCTGTCCTTGCTCTCGCTCACAAGTCGCCCAAATTTGCTGCACTCCGACCTCTTTCATTCATCGCGGCGGACACGACCAGCCCCAAAAATGGCCGGGGCATGCCTCTCGGCCTAATGGATCCATTCTGCTCTTTATTTTTCAGAGTGCAAATCTGTTGCGATCTTCTTTACTGTGTTTATCTACAAATCTAACCCACCGTGTTTAACGCAGGTGGAGCACATGATGTTCGGGGGCAGCTTCCCGGAATCTTTTTGGAATGTGTTTG
>BJFM01002274.1:0-26938 GCA_016586285.1 Arothron firmamentum | reverse complement strand
GTGGCAAAGCCAGCAGCCTGGCTGCTGTCTGTCGCACGGAGCTCAGAGCGTCATCAGCAAAGCTTAGGTTCTCTAGATCACAACCGCGCCTGCTGAATTATTAAGAAGAGCCAGGCGATCGTCACAATGCATGCGCCTGTTTGGACCAAAGATTCCAGATAGCAGGGCTTTCTTTACGGTGTTTTTCTCATTACTCTCATCGTATCGGGTTGCAATAGTTTTCAGTCACCCTTTCCTCACCGTGGCTGGTATTCATCCAGCCATGCATGTCTAAACGTCTTTGTCACAATAACTGAGTTGATTTGTTGCTCCAGTCCAGGGGTTTCCTCAAATAGGTTGGCAGTTTGGGGTCACGCACCGCAGTGTGACCTCAAATGTCAGGGTGAATGTCCACGGACATTGCATTTAAAATGTAAAGAGTCGTGCAGGCAACTGGATTCTGATTTTATTTTGGTTTTCCTTACAAAAAAAAAAAAAGAATTTGCTCTGTCAAGCCTTCACCAGTTCACCGGTGCACAGCAGACAAACGCATGTATGGCAGGAGAATGAGGGGGGAAAAAAGACTTTAGCTTTCAGAGTCATTTCCAAAGGGCTCTGTTATAATCACATGTTGACTCAATTAAGGTACCAGTGTAAGTTATAATTAAGCTGGGAGTTTTCTGCTCGGCCAAACCAGAGGCAGCCGTTTCTACGAAGCCGTGCAGTAAATTGAAGACGACGCAGCAGAAGTATTTTCCTCCCATTTTTTTTTCTTTATGTTCTTTTTTTAGATGGTCTGCACATTGTATTGAAATAGATATCTGCTTCTGCAGCTATTTAGTGAATATGAGCTGACAGTACCGTTGCACTTCCAAAATACAGCCACATCTCCGGTGTCTGCCGAATCAAAATTTGTCTTCTTTAATTTCTTTGACACAGTCGTTATCGAGGCACTTTGCAAATTCAACTATTCATGATATGTTATGCAACAAGCAGAACCGGGGCTTTTGGCACACGAGGAGATTTGGAACCGTTTTGCATGAGCCACATTGCAGTCTCGAAAGTCTGCCGGGCTCATGCTAGCCTTCAGGCTTTTGCTGTTGGCTGCATTTGGTTAGATGAAAACCACTCTCTCCATCATGGCTACGGCAGGAACCATATGAGTGATACTGGCAGGTGTTTTCTGGTAAACCAATTAGAGGCCTTGTTTAGGGATCCCATTCTCCAGCTTTGTCAATACTTTTGCATTAAAAACCATTTGTTCATGTTCTATTGATCCCAGCTAAATTTAGGCCAAGGCTACAATTAACATCCTGATCTTACCGCAGACATTTCCTGCGAAGTTAATAAAACAACTTCCTGACAGTGAAGTCGGTGAAATGTATTTTTATGACTGCAGCCTGTCCAGCAGTTAAAGAAAAAATAAATAAATAAATTCATTCATAATAAAATTCATTGCAAGATTTTTTTTTTTTATCCTGTACTTCAAATTATCTTGTTTTATTTTATCATTGTCTTTGATTAATATACGTATTAAATTATGATGGTAAGAAAAAGTATAGTTGTAGTTTATATCAGTTGAATTGACATATAATAGCTACATTTTACATTTTGTTCTCCCACTTTGAGCTGTAGTAACATGCAAATTTCCCTTATCTGGGATTAATAAAATTTTATTTTACACGCACGCGCACACACACACACACACACACACACACACACTGTCTGTTTTATCTTATCTCAAAGGGTGAAAACGCTGTGTTAATAACAGTTGTTGATTATAATAGCCTGTTTCTATTCATAGTCCCACATCACACAGATACTTGTGGATACAGTTCTGTAAATGGTGTATTGCACAGAAATAATAAAGTGTGATATGCTGGGGTTTAAAGAAGAGAGCAGCATGTATTCACCACATTTTAGTCAATGATGCCATAATTGCTTTTACAGTACGCTTCATTAGACACTCATTTTTTCTCCTTTGCAGATGAGCCTCTTCAAAATTCAACTCTTCAGCCTAGGAGATTTTTCGGAGACGTTGCGAGTGTAACAGGGTCGCCGCCATCAGCCTTACCAGCATTGAATCATAAAGCCTTTGAGAGCTCTGGCTCACCTGGTGCCCAGCAATCCATTTCCGGTCCAGGCCATAATGTTATGGCCACTGACAGCATACAGTTTAAGTGGGGAAACGATGAAACCTCCAGACGCCTAAAGGCAATCTCCCTCCCTGAAGCGGACTCGCAGCCTCTTTCCAAGCTACCATTAAATCCCTCCAAGCCAGTTTTGGGGGCTAATCTACAGATTGGGACAACAGCAACACTTGGTTCAGACTGGCAGTGGGCTGCGACAGATTCTGCCGAGCATCCTCTTTCTCCAAATCCAAGACACCAGCATCCTGGTCCAGAAACAGCGTTAAACCTCTCTGGATTTTCCAGTTCAACAGCATCTCGGCTCAGTCTTATTTCTGGGCAGGAGTTCATCTCGAACCATCAGCAAGAAGGTGTGTCAGGGCAAACGCTGGAGATGATGACCTCACTTCCTGGCCACACTCTTCACCCTGCTGATCTGACCTTTGCTGACTCCCCAATAAATCAGTCTTACATACTGGATTTGAGTCCAAGCAGTGGCCCTCTGGATAGGAATCAGCCAGCACACACTATAAACACACTCTCCCTCCAAGGTCAGGTTCTAGCCCCTGACTACAATGTGCCTTTCATTCTACCCCATCCAGCATCACCTTCTGTTGAACCCACCGATGCGTCTCCAGATGACTTCTACCCCACAAACACCATGGAAATAGACTGGGGCTCCGGAGATTATTTGGAGACACTGACCTTTTTAGATTCCAATGCAGAGGACTACGCTCCAGTGACCAAGGTCCTGTCTGATGCCTATGAGCTGGAAGATTACACAGAAAGCTATGACACAGCCTTTCCTTCCAGAGTTGGTATATTCCCGTCATCCTCCCACCCCTTCCGTGTTTCACCCACTCCCAGCCTCAGCACAGACGGTACCGCCACACCCCTGAAACCCATGTATGCTTCTCCTTCCCCCACTACAGTCCGTCATGCATTGAAACCGACACCCACTGGTAGGATACCCCATGCTTCTGATGTGGACTGGGCAGATACTTTCACAATTCAACCGACGGACGTCCTCTTACCAGACATGAACAGTTTGGAGTATTACACCACTCAGCTGAGCAGGGAGAACAACTCAGTGGAAGCCGGTGCTGAACACAGGAACGCTTCTACGGTCTCCATTAGTCCTACAGAGATTACACCCACCAGTAGCTTCATCAATGATACCGCATTCAGCGAGGGAGGATCCACAGGATCTTCAGGATTTGAGCCTCAAGAGGAATCATCGACAGCGTCAACGAAAGAAGAGAGTCCTCAGATAAAGAACACCTCTGTGGCTTTCCTTGATCCTTCCATAGTGCCAACTCACTTCTTTAATCCATCCTCCTTCAGTTGGGATGCTGAGGCGTCCATAACTGATTGGCCCACATCTGCACTAACTCCTGGTATAGACAGCACTATATTACCAGAGCTGTTGTTGCCCACCGTCACACCGCTGCTCTCCGACAGTGCATTACCCGATTCCTCTCTGACCGATGTCCATTGGTTCGTCACTGAGTCAGTCCATCAGGGTTCCATATCCTCTGCCCTTGGCTTAAGTTCAGCTACAGCCCTCTTTCCTGTTTCCGCTACAGCTCCCGCCAGCACCACCACGGAAACAATAGAAATAACTCCCCAAGACGCTACAACCGAGCAAATGTTCAATATTAGTTTGCTTTCAACTGAGCCCACAGCTGCTGTCACGTCCCCCAACATACTGAGTGATCAGGGGGTGACGGAAGATGGGACTGACGTCCCAGCCACGCTGACCTTAATACCACCTAGCAGTGATGCTAACACTGTCTCTGATATACCCGTGACTACAACTGCCACAAATACCTCCCATCAAGCCGTAGCTACAACCGCAGCCACCGCTGTGGCTGCAACTAATGTCAACATCATGTCAACCGCCAGCAGAAAAACCCCCACGAACGCGCCAGCATCAAGGCAATACTTCTGCAACGTTGACAGGCCTGTTTATCTAGTAAAAATTGGTAAGAGTCACATATACAACAAGTATTATTTCATTTTATATTTTCCTGATGATGTAAAATGTGTGCATTATCGCTGTTAGAAGTTTATATCCAATTATTTTAAAATGAGGAGGTTTATAACTATGTTAACTATGATTTCTTCTGAAGGTTTTCCCCCTGGAGTCACTGTTGGCTTTGCCAAGTCTCAAGTGAAAGACATATTGAAGGCAGAGTTCAACAAGTCTGTGGAGCTTCAGGTAAATAAACACCTGTTCAAGTGGAAAGGAAATATATGTACAAATGTGCGTGTGTGTGTGTGTGTGTCTGTGGGTGAGAATGTTAAAGGACTATTTGATAGGTAGAAGGATCAACTTGGATATTTAGTTATGTTAGTTTGGGTTGGGAGCTGGGGAATACATTAGGTCTATTAAATTCCTCAACAAGACAGAAGTACAAATGTTTGTCCTCTTTTATATGTAAAATATTGAGGATATACATTTCAAGCTGAGTGGTTTCGTGCTAAACGATTAAAGGGAAAGTCATATTCTGATCTCCAAGCCTGCCTGATCTCAGCTGCTTGTGTAATGCAAGTCACTGTGAATAAATAGTTGTGAGTGATTTGTCTGTATTGTGTAATGTTGCTTTGTCCGCGAAGGTTGTGGACCCCCCACCAAAGCTGTTGTTCCGGGCAGTGTCTGGCCCAGTTGTGTACACAGCCATCTCTGTCACCAACGCTCTGCGAAGGTTTGGCCACCGCTTCCTGTCAGTGTCTCCCAACTGGACCACACCAGATCGTAAATATCAGATCCACACAGGTAAAAATAAATAAATAAATAAATAAACAAATTGTTATTTCGCTTTAGTTTGCGCCAAATTCCTGTCGACGTCCTGTTTTGAGCCTTTGCTCGTGTCTCCAGTGCTGCAGTTTGTGCCCAGTCACATAGACGTACGCTTTTGCAACTTCAGCGAAAGCGTTGAGAAAGGTTTGACCATGGCGTTTGCCGAGGTGCGTCGACGCTCGAAGGAGTCGACAAACTTCACAGTGCATGTAAGTGAAACGAGCAGCTGATTGAATGAATCCAGATGAGCTCGTTTACTGTGCAGCGCGGTCAGTATCTCTCGGTACTGTGCAATTTATCTGCTATCGCTCATGGACAAGAACCAGGAATAACTGAGTTTGACACTTTATTCCTGCTCTAGTCTGGGAGTATTTAAAAAACAAGCTTACTAATCATGTTTTGAAAGGGCAGTTTCTTGGCATCAGTACAGACTTAAATTATGCACTTATTTGAGGCACATGAGATTATTAGCTGAGGCGTTTGTTTCAGCATGGAAATGTTTTGTGAATATCTACAGTGAGAACCTCAGCGTTTGGCCACACCGCCCGGTTGTGTCTGTGTTTCCAGTCATTGCAACACATGGTGCTCAGGTTCTCTACGACTGTTCCCAGAACTGACAACAGCAGGAACGAGACAGTCTTGTTTATGTTTCTGTCGGCTAAATAGTCCTCCACTGTCTGGATTTCAGATTGTAAATATCACCATGGCAGCTCTGCAATATCAGGAACAACAGTCAGGGAGGAAGCCGGTGGACATCACGTTTACAGTACGGGGTTCAAGGGGTTACCTGACGGGTTCAGAGGTCAGCAACGCTCTGATGAAGCTCACAGTGGTGGAGTTCAGCTATTACATGGGCTTTCCTGTACTGCAGATTGCTGAACGTGAGTACAATCAAAGAAGCTGCTACTGAATCAGCGCCTCATTTTGACTCTGGTAATAACCTACTGCTTTAATATAATGATTTTGTTGTTCTTTTCCCCACAGCTTTCCATTACCCAGAGCTGAACACCAGCCAGCTGCTTCGCTCCTCGTGGCTCAGAACAGGTATGACGTCATCCGTTTTTGGCATGGTGCAGACACAGCCACTTAAATCCCCTCTTTCTGTGTGCGTAGTACTCCTTGGTGTGATGGATCAGAAAGTGGGCGAGAGAACCTTTCAGGCAAACATGGAACGCAGAATGGCCATGCTACTGGGCGAGGCGATGGGATCGGCCCGACGTGTCAAGCGAGCTACCGCGATAGGCAACAACAGTGTTCAGGTAGTGTATTGATATGTTTTTATGGATCTGGAAATACATGGCATAAAAAAATGTCCTAATTTGGTTAGGGATTGGGGCTTTTTGTGCCATTTTTAATCACTACTGATGCAGGCTGCCTGACTACCTTGCCTGAGCACTGAGGCTTCATTATGCTAGCGCTATAGCGTTCGCAGCGACTGAAAGCCTTGCTGCTTTACTAATCAGGCTCTGGCTTTTGTGGGTTCACTCCACACCTGCTCAGCTCATCTCAAAGGATGAGGCTAGGATAGGGCCCCATCTCCATGGCAACACCATCCTATTCAGATCAGGAGCAAGTCACTCACAGACCACAACCCAATGAGTCCTTGTTCTTTCTCTTCTCTCCCATTTCTCCACTCCTGGTCCTCGATGTGAGCTCATGTGATCTGCCGAGCTGCTCAGAGCGGATCAATTATTAAACGTTTTCTCTTTCTCTGCATCCTGCCATTGGAAAGATTGTGAGTGTTTCTATGTTTGAGAGGGGGAGTGAAAGACTTAGAAATTAGAAGCAGAAGGGAAGAAGGGGAAGAAAACACTCCCATCTTCTTACTGGAGAGGAGAGATGGATATTTGATCCGACCCCTTCTGAGTGCATTCGGTGGTCTTTAAACAGGGAGACTGATAGAGTGATAAATATAATCCATGGATAAGTAGCAGTTTCCTTCCTCCTGACCTCTCTGTAACTCGTACGGTTGCCTGCGTAAAACTCGCAAACACTGGAAACACTGGTGATTCTTCCGTGCGTGTCTATGATTTCCGATCTCCAGTCGTTTGTCTTGGCATTGTTATTATTAAAAAGGATATTTGAGACACACGCATGCCTAGATATTTCAAAAAGATTCCTTTTAGAGAAAGTGTACCGGTGTCACCTACGAATCTGGCCAGACAGAAGCGTTTGCCTGCCATTTTCCACTCTAATAACTGTGCATTGACTGGATTAGTCCCTGGATGGGAGCGTCTGCCCCCCTTTTTTTTTTTATCTGTGTCAACGCAGGCATGACCTGCACTTCACTCTTTCCAGGAATGCAGACAGCAGACTGCACTGTGCCTCACACATACAACATCCTGAGGGAGAATGTGAACACACACATTCTCCATACCCACATGCATGTAAACATAATATTAGAGCAAATGTGTTTAACCACAAATCCTACAGATACTAGAATGCAATCTTATGATTATTTGTTTTTGTTTTGTTGGATTATAGAACATGATGTGCTGCTCTCCATTAAAGAACCATATTTTCTCTTTGTGACACCCATAAGGGCTTTATTCCAGGCACGTCATCCTGAAATGATCACATTCACTTTTGGAAGAACTTTTCCAGTTGTGTGAGCTCTGCCTTCCAACCACAACAGCAATGTTGCACTGGGGAAATATTTACAGTGTTAACCTTGAGAGCTAAATCATGCATGTTAATGCCAATTTTGACGTACACTGAAGGTCAGCATATCCCTGAAGACGAGCCCAACAGAGAAATAAAGATTTGAAATTCAAATTATTGTCTGAAAAAACAAACTGATGAGCTCAAGCCCGTCTTAAACTGATGCGATGTGCATACAGTAAATGATACGCTTTGCTGGGTGTTTATTTCAGCCTTTTGCCTTCATCTGGACACATTTATGCTTGGAGAAAAGCAATATAATGCCACGATGATTGCTTATATGACTGATAGACAGTAGTGGCAACCAGTTTTTGCTATTGCTGTGTTTATAACAACAGACAAAGACAGCATCAGTATTTATGCTTTACATGCTCAAAATGTGGAAGAACCCCTTACTACCTGTGTTTACCACGTTCAACCTCCCCTTGTCTTTCTATCTGTCAGGTTGTGAGTGCGAGCCGGCTGCTGGGTGCGGACCATCCCTTAGAGATTGTTTATTTTGTGGAAGGTCCTGGCGGTCAGAGGATGCCTGCAGACCAAGCAGCCAACATACTCAACAACATGGATGTGCAAAGGGCTGCCATCATCTTGGGGTATCGCGTGCAGGGCGTTTTGGCACAGCGTAAGTATGGTGGACTGAATACAAAAATCTCCTCTCATTTATCCGAGTGCTGATGTAATTTTGTAATCGTGGTTGTAATAGCTGTGTTGAGCTTGCAAGACAATACGATGTTTCAAAGCCATTTTCTGCTGAGCTAAATAAGCACTGACAGAAAATAAAGAAATGAGGGGAGAAAAATGCTCCTAATAAGCACCAGAATGACTGATACCACCCAGCTCTAAGCTCCTTCCCAGTGTGTTTATAGTAACATTTGAGCTTATGACTTCGCCTGTACATGTACCAAATGCCCGTCTGACTCATTAAGAATCTAAATAGTAATGGAGGCCTAATGAGTGCCCCTCTCGGGACTTACGTGTATTTGGTGACTTGAGTTCTTTTGGTACTTTCCTCTGGGAAGAAATGAATGTTAATTAAATATAATGAAGGATTTGTGTTGAGGGTATAACCACTGAGAGGAGTTCCAACAGTTCCAGTGTACCATATGTTGTGGTATTTGATTCTGGAACTGCTTGTGGCTGTGCTTCATCAAATAACATGCATGAAATTGGTTATGGTTTCAGCTGCAGTCTGACTCTTCTCTGCAGCTGTAGAAAAAGTGGCATCGGCACCCTCTGATACCGGGAACACAAACTTGTGGATCGTCGTCGGCGTGGTGATTCCCCTCCTTGTGGTCATCATCATCATTTCCATCCTATACTGGAAACTGTGCCGCACCGACAAGCTGGAGTTCCAGCCAGACGCCATGACCTCTATTCAGCAGAGACAGAAGGTAGAGCCACTGCAAAGTGTTTTATTCCACTTATTTATTTATTATTGAATTGACAGGAGGTGGTTGCTTTCATTTTGAGAACATTTGACACATTTTTTTAGGTGATGGATGGTACAATAGAACAATATCACATCTTTGAAAATGAAGAATTCTGAATTACGAAAACTTTCATGATCCCTGTTGATATTGTATTAAACGTCAAGAAATGATAGCATGCTAAACCTTTATATGAATTCAAGCTATTTTTCCACACGTATGCAGCTATGCTAGTTTACCACCTTTGTTCTTACTCAGGTAAATACGCTTTTCTTTCTGTTTTAAAATGGAAGCAATGACATAATATTTTACTTTGTGCACTTTGGATTATATTTTTACTGACTGATAGATTGCTTCTGTTGACAATGTTTTATTACATCCTGTCAAAACAAAATAGGGAGGTATTAAAGAAAAAACAGGAAGACTAGGGAGAAAACAAAAAGTATACTGGATAGTTGACATAAACTAGAGGAGTGCTAGTCTAATAGTCTGATGTTAAAGGTCTGTTTTACAGTATTTCAGACTTGTTGAAATGTGTGTCATTTAAAATACTTTTATATCTCACAGTTACATTACTGTGAAGGAGACACATCACACAGGAGTAGCGATGCAGCAGAGCACTGTTTCATCTCCGTGGTACAGCCGTAACGCGATCCCCCTCTAAGTGCTTCGCTCTTATTCATTTGATGCAGGGACACCAAATTTATGTTGCTGTTTTTGGCTGCTTCACTACACACGTGTCCTCTGCATCTGTGACTTTAACCCTCTGCAGTAGGTTTAACTTAATGAGCCATAATATGTGAAACTATCGTTGGTTTTTTTTGCTGCCTTCTTTGCTTATCTGTCACATAATCCCACTCTCACAGTCCACTACCTCACTCAGAGGATCAAGAACCTCCCTCCTCTCTCCCACTAAACAAGATTTTAGCTGGGTAGAAGATGAGGAGGAGGAGGAGGAGTATGAAGAAGAGGAGGAGGAGGAGGTAGAGAGCAGCCCATCATGGTTTCCTAGAAGATCTACGTCCTTATTTATTTAGTCTTGGTTGAAAAGTAGTCCAGACCTTGTGTAGTTGCAGAAAGTAGTCCTTAGTTTATAACCCAGTTCCCTGTATTTGATCCAGAGATCAGCCGCCTTCAAATATGAATGCCTTCCAACATTACCTCTGCTCAGAGATCTCTGTCCTCTAACAGTCTACGAGCAGTGAGGAGGAGGAAGAGGAGGAGGAAGACAATGATGCTAAAAGTGATGCAATGGCAAACTTTAAAAAGCGAGAGAGACCTCAAGAAGAGCAAAAAGAAGGAGGGAGTGAAGCAAAGACAGTGAAATCAGGGGAGAAAGAAGAGAGAACAAAGGCGTTAAGAGGAAGGAGTGCCAAGGAGGTATATCACCGTGTAGTCAGTAGCCATAGTGGGTAGTGCTAATATCGCTGTGAATGAAAGGATTGCTGGTGTAAAAAGGGGCAGCATTAGGATTCCCCAGCTCACCGCTGAACAAAACTAATTAGTGTAACATGGACAGTTTCAGTAGCTGGTTTTGTTTGCTTTCACTTAGCCCCAGTTTGGAGTCAAAGTGGCTTTATTATTGAACGTGTTCCCATTCAGACTGGAGAGCAGCACCAACACATACACACACACACACAAACACACACACACACATACACATCCTCTCTTAGGATTAGCAGTTTTGTAATAGCAAGCATAATGCCGGATTAGCAGTTTTATACCAGCAAGCTTCATCTAAGTCGTACATTTTTCTTCAGATGACACAGGCTTCCTCGCTTTTCCTTTGCTTTGTACATGTATCAGCGTCGCAGGACCCAGTTTTGATTCAAGATCTGGCGACCTCTTTACTCCTTTGCTGTTGGAGAGTCATTAGGGCTTTGCTCTTAAATCGCCTCACCGATTCCATCCCCCACGGATGTGAGGGGAAGGAAGCACTTCAGTGTTTTCCCTCCCCTCTGCCCCCTCTCTCCCAATCTTTCTTTTTTTTCATTGACGACTGGCAGACACCATCTATCTTTGTACTTATCATAATTTAGTGTTTTAAGATAAAGTATAAAAATTCATGCCAAAGACAAGATACAATGTCTGTACAGTGGAATTTAACTGGAAAAATCCTGATATTAATTAATGCCCAAAATATAAAGCACATTTTGTCTTGAGGAAAATTTGGATAATGTGTATCTTTCCTCACGGCTAAACTGACCTCTGTACCTCATGTTTTCCTGTTTCCCTCCATTCCTCGCTGCATTCCTCCTCTCCCCCCCCTCTGCGCTCCCGTCCTCAGTTGCAGGCTCCCACCGTGAAAGGGTTCGACTTTGCCAAACTGCACCTCGGCCAGCCCAGCAAGGATGATGTGATGGTGATTCAGGAGGCTGCCCCACCAGGGCCCGGCTCTGGAGCGCTGCCCATGCCGAGCAAAGATGGCCTCAGTCCCTCAGAGAACGGGGAGCTCCCGGCTCCCGCGGCTAAAAGCTCGGCCCCCTCCACTAAGGCCTCCCGCAGCAGCAGAAGGCATGAAAGGTGAAATGAATCAGCTCAGATCAAACGTGCTCACGCATCAACCTTTGCTGTTGGCTCTACTGTGATCCATTATTAACACAATGAGTATGTTAAAGGCTCTGGAGAAACGCTTTTGTCTGGATTTTCAGAACAACATTTACAGTCTATTACATTATTAATGTGCGTGTTCTGCTGGCAGGATCTCGCCGTCTGATGGTGACTCGGCGGTAAGTGACCATTCCAGCGAGCGGGGATCGACCGACGAGACCCGGAGAGGCCACGCCACGCCCAGCGACGGCAAGCACACCCGCAAGGTCCCCATCAATGTTTTAAACGGTGAGCAGCCTCGGCAACGCTCTTCCAATCACAGAGAGCGATAATGGGGGCAGAAAGGATGAACCTAAGGGTGGGGAGGGCAGGCCGAAAACGACAAGAGGGAGAGCAACTCGAGCTGATATGATTTGATTAACGGGAGGCAGCACTGAGGGCAGTTGGCCGCTGTGGTTGGAAAAGACATGAAGAAGAAAAGGCTCAGAGTCAAACAAATATTGCCTCACAAATCACACAGCAGATCACTGGGGGTTCAAGAAAAGCCTGACTGGAACTCTGGGAGGAAAAAAAGAGAGTCCAGATAGTGAAACGCGACGGGAAGGAGCTGAATTGACTCAGTTGCAGCTTGTTGAAAGATTGACGTCTGCGGCACCACTGAGGGACCCGGAGCTGGAGCCAGAGGCTGTCAGGCCCACAGGCTGCAGCCTGACTCTCACGCAGAGGAAAGGCCGCTGGTTTCTTCTTGATAAAGCTGTGTGTCAGGCTGTGTATGCGCCACGCTTGTGTTTGCGTGAGACGGGGTGTTTTTGAATTACACCCTATCTTTCCTTTTTTTCAGCCTTTGTTTTGATCATCAGTAGCAGCTCGTTTCTTTTCTCTGATTAATAAACTTCACAGGATCAAAGGAAAGGCTTTTATCTGCTTTGCAAACAAGTCCTCCCACATGACTCACTGTTCCTCCTTTCTTCTATTTTTATTTTCATCTAGAGCACCTGTCACACTGCTTTTAAACCCCCAGTTCATTAAACTCTTTTCCACATTTTTACTGTCAACCTAATATCATCACGATCTTTGATCTGTTTTACTTCCTTTTCCTTTCTGTGGTGGTTTGCAGGAAAGAATAGAATTGGTAAGCTACTTTTTTCATCTTTGTGTTTCTTCTTAGACCTCCATCTTGACATCCCACAGCAGCTGTGTGTTTGTTGTCTGTGTGTAGCTCTGTGGTTTATTCTCACCCTCCCTCATGAACAATTTAGAAAATAGAAATAACATGAACGTGTTCTTTTAAATATATATGCATTTACCCAGTTTATGGTCGTGCTCGGCAGAGGGTTTTCATAACCTCCGTTCCTCCGCTCTCCTTCAGGTCCTCCTCCTCCTGTTAATGGCTCAAACGAGCAGCCGTCCTCAGCCTCCATTTTTGAGCACGTCGACCGGATGTCTCGCGGCGCAGACGCGAGCAGGAGACTCCCCAGCAAAGTCCAGCTGATCGCCATGCAGCCAATGCCCCTTCCACCGCTGCACGGCACCCCCATCAGCGACAAACTGTCTGACGCCAATCAAATTAACAGAGAGGTCGTTGTTTTTATGAAACACTCCAGTACGCTGTGGTCTCATCACACCGTCGATGTGCTGCCTGCCGAGGTGTTGCGGGCTGATGAGTGTGTGTTATTTTCTTCTCAGATCCAGGTGGCCTTGAGGCACAAGTCAGAGATCGAGCACCATCGTAACAAGATACGCCTGCGTGCCAAGAGAAAGGGCCACTACGACTTCCCTGCCATGGACGACGCCACATGTCCCCCTGCAAATGGAAAACATCAGGATCAAGTCTACCAGAAAGCGCAGACTCAGATCGACAAGATGGCGGACCCAGAAGGCCAGATGCCCATGTCCCTCTTCACAGGGTCCAAGAAAAGGTCCGAGCATGAGACATGAGATCACGGTCTGCGTATATGGATGCGTGGGGGCGATTGCAGTTGACCTTTCTAACATTTCTTCGTGTCGTTGGCTCAGTGGTCGAGCAAGACGCTCTCCCAAGCAGAGGGTGAAGGAGCAGCTGAATGGAGGCGCGAGAGAGGCGGATAAAGACCAGCTGATCTCTGAAGACAACGATGGCATTTACAGAAGGTGTCCAGGAGTAAACAATGTGGCGTATGTGGTGGGTGACAGGCGTCTTTGTTAAATGTACACATCCTACCAAATCCCAATATTCTTAATGCATATTTTCCTTCCAGTCGGATCCCGACCAAGGCCAGTGCTCACCTCACAGGAGCCCCTCCCCCACCGACGATGTCTTTCTGGGTCCGACTTGTTCGCCTCCTGGCCACGCCCCTCCCCCGCCCCCCTACATGCCCCCGCAGCCTTCGATCGAGGAGGCGCGGCAGCAGATGCACTCCCTGCTGGACGATGCCTTTGCGTTGGTGTCGCCCACCTCTCAGGGCAGCGCAGCGGGGATCACTCTCCCTGGTGTCAACACCAACCCCCCCACATCCAGCCCTCCTAGCCGCGGCCCCAGACATTGGAATCCATCCTACTTAGCTCTGGGCCCATTCCCTGGTGTGAGTACGAGTCCCAGGTCTTGTGCAGACCCTTTAGTGTTGATCTTCATTTAAAACCATGTTGTTTACATAAAAAACCTGTAAAATTCGGTATCAACATCTGAACTCTTTACATTCACGCTTGTTTCTTCAGCTGATCCCAGCAAGGAGCCTATAGCTTCTAGTTTATTTGTGTCCTCTAATCAGTTAAGCATTCCTCCATCTGTCACTCCTATGGAGCAGTGACCTTAGAGCGCCCTACAGCTCCTAATCACATGCACAAACCCTGCAGATGCTTCGTTGAGCTTCAGTCTTTGTTCTCAAATGTATAGAAACATATAGGAATCAACAGTTCAAAGCAGCTCTGGAAAATAGTAACTTTTTTATGCAGTACCACAACTTTTACTGTTCTTGTAGTAGTTTATGTACCGGAAGACGAAGATGATGGACAGTTCTGAGTGGTGAAGCTCTGCCAAAGTTAAAGTTGGATGAGATAAGTGTGAGGTCTGTGCTGTCAACCTCACATTGAGCAAATCTCAGTAATTTCCTAATACACACGCCCACGGGTACCACTGCGTGCATGCTTATGATGATAAACCCACATACCACTGCACTCCCTCAGCCTCCCGCTGTTTGGTATTTAAACCCGCTCTAATTTCTTTCCTGTTCTCCAGAGATACACAGAAGTGGGCATTTCACAACCTTCTGTCCACAACCTGATGACAAGGTAACTCGATTTACTAGCACGTTGCTGTTACTGTGCATCTACCTGCAGTTCTGCAGCATATTGTCGCTTTCTTCTTTGACCTCCCACTGCACTGGCTCGATTTTTGACTGTCACTTAGTCCATTTGGCTTCATTAATTATGAAAGCAGAGTCATTTTTATTTTATTGGTTTAATGGGTCAGGCTGATGCAGTGGTCTCCTGAGGGCCAGGACACACTGACGTATTTTTGTCATAACATGCGAGCAAATATTTGAATGTATTTATAATGCTGGTGTACAGTGGAATTAAGACTTAATTAAGATTAAGGCTGACACTAAAGTGCTTTTTAACATTACACAGGAAGTTGCGGAAATGGGCTCCCGAAATATGCGAACCGCGCTTGCACACGCCCTGACAAAAATATGCAATCACCATTTCAGACAGGGCCTCGGCTCGAGTTACCTGCCACCGAGAGAAGCAGCGGGACAATCGGAGCAGCTGCAGCCGGACAGCCTGTACTCCAGCAGGGCTCTGTACACCGAAGAGCCGCGAGCAGTGGGAGCTTCTACAGGTGAGTCTTTATCTCCACTCATTCTGATTTATATGTTTTTATTATTTTGCTATATTAAAAAAAAGAGATATCATCATTCTACATCGTTATGGTATTTTTTTTTATGAATTGATTAGCATTTCACAGAAAAGTTTCCCCATCAAACCACACCAAAAACACAAAAAAACTGTCCAACAGGAAAACATCATCTGTCTCCTAAATTATTAAATCAGTCGTTGTGATTCTGCAGCCATTATCTGATCCGCTCTAATAGAAATGGATTCTGTCGTTTGGCTTACAGCACGGAGACACGGAGTGCTTTTCACGTTCTGCTGATTGAATCAAGGCCAGCTGAGGATTGAGTATCAGTGACTGTAGCTCTGATGGCGAATGCGTGTGTGTGTGTGTGTGTGTGTGTGTGTGTGTGTGTGTGTGTGTGTGTGTGTGTGTGTGTGTGTGTGTGTGTGTGTGTGTGTGTGTGTGTGTGTGTGTGTGGGTTTGTAGGTGTCCAGCTCCATCATCTCGCACAGGTGGGATTGCCCAGCCGTGCGAATGGTTACCCGGCAGGGGTCAGGGCCTCTGCGGGCCACAGCGGAGGTATCGGCTGGAACAATTACCGTGACAACAGCTTCTCTCAGATAGAGCCTGAAAAAGAAGCAGTGAGTAGCCTAAATATCAAAGCTCTGCTTTTCTGCTGTTATCAGCGTGTCCTATTTCCTTTATTTATTGTTTGGTGTCCATAAATATAAAATAATAACATTTGACGACATCATTAGCGGGTATTATTGAAATTTTTTCACAATTTTGAGAGCTTCTTTTCCAGCCTCTGTTTCCTCTCAGTTCTAATCTTTCACCTGTCTTCTCTTCCTGCTGTCCTCTGTCCCTCCTGCCTCCAGTTCCTGGATTGTCCTGACTACACGCACTCCTCTATCTTCCAGACGCCCAGAAGTATTATCAAGGAGCCGTCGGCTCCCCCCGTGCACATTGACGCCCCGAGTGTGAGCTACCTGTCGTCGGCACCGCCCCTCCAAACCTCTCCTCCGACACACTCGTCTGCCTCCCTGATCAAGGCCATCAGGGAGGAGCTGTTGCGTCTCTCGCAGAAACAGTCGGCCGTGCCCAGTTACCACAGCTGAGGCCTCCGGGCTGTCTCCACGCCACAGTCCTGCCACTGACGCTGCCTGCCTGCTTCCTTTAGTCTCCCAATACTTCCTATGGAAGTCCCCAGGGGTGTCCAGCAGAGGGAGTGTCCTGCTGACCTGGAGTGAGGATGTGTGATGGGATGGTTGGTGCAGCTCTGTGAGTACGGAACCACGTCAGCTGCAGTGTGTCCAATCAGAGACGGTGTATTAATATGAGGTGCTTGGACAGAACATGCTGGACTGCCTGCATTTCAACCCTGCACTACATTGTGGATCAGGAAAGGATCATGTCGCTTCTGGTCTCTGTGGATCCACTTTTTTTTTTCGCTGCATTTAGCAGTTTTCTGTGCTTTCTTCTCATCCTGCCTTCGTTTAACCCCTCCAGACCAGTCATTCAGATTTTTAACATTACTGCTACATCTCACCCATCAATGCAGGCCCGTAGCCTCCTTCTGAGCATCGGGGGTGTTTTCTGCCATGGTGAGCCATGCTATGCCTCGACACTGTGACGTCAGAAACCCAACCTGAGCTACTGCCGACAGCGACAGTGAGGAGACGGTTCACAGCCAGCGAGACAGTCGGCAGACTGACAACATGTCTGAAACACTGCTCAGCCCCACCCCCGCTCCTCTGCAGTAGCATAGTTAGTCCGAGTCCCCGACTCAGATTAATGTTTCGTGTTTCTGTTTCTGTGAAGTAGCAAAAACTAAACATGAAACATGCTGTTAACTGTTCAACGGCTTCAGAGGCTGGTGTAACACACACAGACACACACACACACACGTGTGCAAATGTCCTTGCAAATAATAGCCGAACGAAATGTAGTATTTACTTGACAGTCGGAGTGTGTTTGATGTACTCAGTATTCTGTGATTATCTGATGCACTGTATGCAGACTACTCGGTACAGCTCAGGTCATATAACGAGATTCTTCTTGATCAAAGCAGCGATGATCACACTGATGATGACAGTATTCACATGTACTGACGAACTAACCAGCTCTGTTGAATGCAGTATTCCATGTTTTGATTTGCCTTCTTGTTGATACGTTAAGGAAGCAGAGCGTACTGTATTTGTGGGCATGCATTGTTTACTTGAACCAGTCACGTGCTTTTAAAGTCTTTTTTTGGGGTTTACCTCGCCTCATGTCATTTTTCCTCACCTTTTAAAGTTTCTTGTACTAGTTTAGAATTTTTCCAGGCAACATTTTCCTAAGACGTTTCAGGCCTGAATGTGTATTTTATTTAATTTAAATTAAAAAAAATAATAATAGTTTTGGAAAGTAGAGCTTATGTATTTCCTGAAACTTCACTGCATGAACATTATGGCAGCGAGTCTGTAGTGTGAAATGTGATGTGCCTTTTGGACTCACCTGGACAAAGAAGTACTTGAGACACCAATCATCCTAAAATGCTGTATAAAATGATGTATAACGACATTATTTGTGACCAATCTCAAAGTTTGCCTCCATCTGCTGGTTGTGTGCTGTAACTTCACATCATTCCCATTTGTTCCTCCTCAGTTTTTCATTAATAATTTGCCGACATTGCTGTTTTGTTTTTCACAGTTTTTACATGTTTTATGTTTTCTGAAAACGATCTGTTGGCTGGCCCGACTGTTTAGATGTTGCATGTTTCAATATTATGTTGATTTTGTTCTCTTATTCTGCGCATGCTGTTCCAAAAGTCTTGAAATACAAAACAGAAAATGTGACTTTATTCCACAGATTTGTTTTGTTTTTTTTTAAACTTAGTATGTCTGAGCCTGCTTTTCATCCATTATAGGCCATTCCGTCATTTAAGAGCCAATATATCACGTTTGCCTTCTCTGATTCTGTCACCGTGAGGTTAACCTCGCTGAAAACACACCTCCATGGCTTTCGCTGCACCTACGGTGAACCACCACTGGGTGGCAGCAGAGAACCATAAATTCCATTATTGTGTTTGTTTTTAGATTTTCAACTGCAGATGACGTAAGAAACTACTAAATTTAGAGGAGTCGCTTCAAGGCTTGAATCATGTTTTTATTTGCTTTCATGAAATTGTGAAACAGGACGTCTGATGATGCGGTGTCACATCACTGGGCATCAGCTGATGATCACTGATGCGTCTCGAGTTTGGGGGATGTCTGGGTGGGGTTTTTTTGTTGTTGAACAATAATTCAGAGAAAAAAAAAAACATGATAGAAATAGAGCATGTGCTCTTGTTGTGGTATAGTTCTCCCTGTTTTGAAGGAGTACCTTTTCGTCATCCTATCAGACGCTTCTCCCCTCTAATCCCATCACAGGATCCAAAGCCACAGAGCCAAGCAGCTAAATGTCCAGCAAAGCTCCTGAACAGGCATTACCAGGCAGGGGCCCCACTCAGCAGGTATTACAGCACATTACTTCTGCAACGTTCTTAAATGGCTTCACCAATCAGAAGAAATAATCTCTCCCTCGGTTCCACTTCATGGACTTTTGACCCGTTCCGTCTCTCTGAAGTTCACTGCAGAGCTTAAAGGTGTTCCATCCGGTCGGCCCTGACCCTCCGTCCGAGCGTCCCTTCCAACACACACTTCCAGTAATCCCGCCCCTGTGTTCCACCCCGAACCAGCAGCCTCTCCCGGTCTTACCCTGCCCGGCGTAGCACAACAAGAGCACACCCAGGAGTTAATCTGGATCATGGTGGTAATCACTGCCTGGGTGTCCAGCCTGCAGGAGGAGGAGGAGGAGGAGGCAGAAGAGTGGGTGGGGGTGCGGGAATTGTCCACCAAGGGAGGAGTCAAATAAGCAGTTTTAGCCGCTGACCTTGAAGGAAACTTGGAGGGAGGGAGGGAGGGCAGATCCAGGCATTAGCACACTGACAGAGTTCCAGCACTGCAGACAGATCTGAGTCTCCCAGTGAAAGACAGGAGGGTGAGAGCAGGCCTCTGGCAGGTGGAGGGTCACCGCACTCAAGAGTGCATGTGAGTACACTCTGTGTGTGGGTATGTTTGTGTGTGTTTGTGAGAGAGAGACAGATCTGTGGTCTAAGGTGGATGGTGTTTCTTCCCTGGATGTGTTCTGTTATCTTACTTTGTGATCTGTGTTTACACTCGTGCACGTTGGCACTGGTCCTCACCGCAGCTCAGACATCCATGTCCGACAGTGATGGTTCCCATCATGCCCTGTGGTTTTTTTTTTAAAATAATAATAATAATGATGATAATTATAATAATACGCTCCTGCTGCAACGTCCTGCCACCAGTCATCATTAGCCCACTCCGCACCGTGCCGTGCCGTGCCGTGCCGCGCCGCTCTGCTCTGTAACTGGGTCATCTCCTCATTTCTCCAGCTGACGTTGGCGTCGCGGAGCTTCTTGAGGGGGAGGCAGGTTTCAGAGGGCCACACCATGAAGAGAAGCCCCCAGCCGGTCCTCGGAGCTGATGGTGCGCGATGCGTCCTCGGGCGGGCGCTGGCCCGCTGGACGCGGCTAAAAATAAACGATGCGTGGCATGCGTTCGCGCACACAAAGCCTTTGTCAGCAGCGGCCGGCGCGTCCTCAAGGTCACGGAGCAGGTTATCTGCGTCTCCCTCCCCGCAGGGCTCTGTCGGGTCAGAAGATGCATTGTTGATACGGTGAGAGGAGGAGGAGGAGGAGGAGGTGGAGGCGGCGGCGGCAGCGCGCTCATGTGACGGTCGAGGCGGAGGTGAATGGCTGTCATTCATGAGGGAGCCTGTTTGCTGGGCCCTTGCCCTCCCCTCTGACTTCAGACACCCATGCTGCCTGTCAGCCGCCGCCCGGCTTCTCCTACAGCCGGACTGTTGTTCCGGCCTCCAGCGGGACACGTGGACCCTCGGCGGAGGAGATGGGCTGGGTTGTTTCCAGATGGAGGTTAAAGAAAGGGGAGGTGGAGGCCTCCTGTGCAGGAGGCACGCTCCTGGTTTTGGGGCGATGGCCTAAGCTTGTTAGGCGTCTGATGCTGAGCTTTGTGTTGCTCAGCAGATGGACTCTGCAGGGGTGTGTTTGTCTGCTCCCACTCTTCTTCTGCTGTTTCTAATATCCACTGACGAGGCGACCTCTGGGTGCCGACTGCAGAGCAGCGCTGTCTCGCAGGGACTTTTTCCTGTTCTGTTTTTTGGAGCTGAAACTCTGGTGTGGACGGGTGTCAGCGAAACATCTCGCTCTATTAATAACTCTGGCTCGCACCTCTGGGGTATCTGGGGCCTGTGGGGGACGGCGGCGGGTCCACAACAGCTCTGAAACGGAGTTCGCCTCCGTCGGTCTCGTTGTGTATTTGCATCTCTACAGATTTAAAATTCCTCCTGATAAGGCAGCTTTGGACCCGTGCAGAGACCCCCAGTCCCGCCAGGCGTGGTGTCTGCTGCCCATATGTCCTGTGTTTACATTTACAACACGGAAATGTTCACGTGACCCGCCGCCCGATAGCGTGGGGGGGACTCTTTGCGTCCCGGGATGCTTCCTGATTTATCCGACACTGCTGCCCTCAACAGAGTCCACCACGTTGCCCCTGGAGACCGAGGAGAGCAGGACGGAGTCACACACGCTCGGGCCCCAGCGTGTTGGCAGGAGGTCGGCCGGGGCGGGGGGAGGTCAGAAGTCCATAAATAGATGCGAGACACATTTGGACATACATGTCCGTGCACGCGTCCAGAGCCGGGAGGGGGCTGGAGGTGGACTTTGGTGCAGCTGTCTCTGCCTCTTGGCCTCTTGGTCCCACTAGGACCGACAGACAGACAGACAGACAGACAATCACAGTCCGGGGTTGTAGATGAAACTTGGGACGTTTAGGTGCACCTTGTGCGTTTGAGGCTCGTTGTCCAGAGGGCACATTTGAAAATGCAACAAGGAAAAAGTGCGTTTTTTTTAAGTTTTGCGTTTCTTTTTTCGCTGTTTGTCCTCCCTCGCTTTTGTCGAGATCGCTTCATCAAAACAGCCCCAAACAAAGACTGCCGTAACTCGGTAACCGGCTAGGCCCGGGGCTCGTGAACAAACTTGGCAGGAGACGGCGCCGATGGGAAAACAGGCACAACAAAGAGCCCCGCGAGGATATTTGGATAAAGAAATCCCGGGCCGGAGCGGAGATTCCAGTCCAGCGCTCGGGCCGGTTCCGAGCCACAGGGAACCACAAGAACACGGAGCGGGAGGACGGGGCCAGCCGCTGAGGCCTTCTGTCCAAAGTCCCCTCAGATGAGGCGCCGTGGGTGTGGTCGGGCTCACTTTTGTTCTCGGCTGTAGCGCGTTTTTAACCCTGGACTTGACGGTTCTGATATAAACAGAAGCCAAACTCAGATTTTTTTATTTTTATTTTTTTCCTTGGGTGGATGTTGTTATGAGCAGCCACAGCTCAGGCAGAAAAGAAGCTCGGGGGGGAGGTTGCGACATTGCGCTGTGGTGAGGATGAATCCAGGATTTGGGAGTTGCAAAAGCGGCTGTTCCACACCCTGAGTGGAGGACAAGGAGACCGCGCGCCTGGCCCCGGGGATTTGATTTCAGACCGCGCCGATGATGAAACACCTCTCGGTCCTTTCTTTATTTACCATTCCTTCCTTTAATGATGTGATAGGTGACTCAACCGGGGGGAAATGAAATGTCTCGCACGAGCATGGAAGGATTACGAAGCACAAGTCTGTAAAATTGGCCAGAAGTGTGCAGCTGGAGGTCGAAGGTTTCAAGGTTGGATGAGAGAGCTGGTGGGTGGGGCGCCCAGCCAGCGTCTGTGGGACTGTTATTAATCGTTGTCCAAATGCATCAGTGTTTATTCCCACAAACATGAGTTAGCGCTTGCCTCTGGATGACTCAGGACTATCATTTCCTCATTTGGGCACTTCAAATTAGATTTCTCTCCAGTGGAGCTCTTTCATTTCGGGATAAACTTTCCAGCTTCTTTTTTTAGGGCGTCTCTGCAAAGGCGTGCTAGCCTGCGACGCTTTCAAACGCCTCACAAAAAGTGCGTCTCAGTCATCTGACCAGGCCGCCTCACTGTCAGGATGATGGACGCCATCGTCTCTCAGCGGCTTCGTTCAGTCATGGCGCATGTTAATCATGATATATATATATATATATATATATATATATGTTTGTTTGGTTGGTTTTTTTCCTGTAACTACAGCAACTTACACGCCCTGGCGAACTGCGCCATCTCCTGAGATCTGCGGCGTGGGGGAACCGTGTCTGTGGCGCCTCATCAGAGAAGGCGAGCGTGACACGCAGCGAAGGCCGCCCCTCCTGTAGAAGCCTCAAGTCTGGGATTATCAGAATAACTCAAGCCTGACGCGACGCTCCGAATCACAGAGGCGCACGTGTTTTTGATTTAGCCATCGCAAACGGTTTGGCTACGTCTGACGAATACGCTAAAGATGTGAAGAAGATGGATTGGAAAAGAATAATGGGCCGTCTTAACAAAGGCATCGATGTTGTCGTCGCGCTAAACAAGAAGTTTGTTTGATGAGACATGCGCGAGTCCTCTAAGTTTTCAGGTTTGCTTTGTTAACACTTATTCCTGAAGCTAATGCGCATGCTACCATGTGACATTGACCATCCGGCTGAAGGGAGAATGGAAGAACAGCAAGGTTACTGTTCAGGAAAACGTGTGAGCACGCCAGGAAAGACGCCGCGGCCGTGGTGGAGGACGGGAGGCTTTGTGGGAGAGTTCACACTCAGCCTGGAGCCCGAAACCCAAGGACGGGGACGCGAACCCGCGCAACCCTTCTGTGGAAAACGAGCCCTTGCCATTGTCGCTAGAAGCGAGCTAAAGTTCAGTTCAGAGAAGAGCTGCAGGGCAAGTCTCACCTCGGAGGTCACGTGTCACCACTTATAGCTCCACCCACGTGGGGTTGTCATGGGTGTCGTTGGAGTTGTGTAACCGTTAGCAACAGCTAGGTGACAAGAGAAGTTGTGTTTTAGGGGTTTAAAAGAAAGAGCGGCGCTCTGCTGTAGGAGCCTCCATCACCTGACCCCTGCAGGTAATCCCCTCAGCTGTGGTATTAGCTGTAGGTGATGAGAGGAGAGACTTAACGTCTGATCCAAAAAGGTGTCATGAGACCGGTTTGCCCCTTTTTGCCCCCTTCACTCGGAGGAAGGAGTGACTCAATATCTCGTCAGGAGGCCTCAGAGTCGCCCCGGAGACTGAAACTGGAGACAAGAAATAGAAGTCTGAGTTTACGTAGATATAACGTCTCTGATTAAGCCCCGACGGCTGTGAAGACGTCCAGAGATGCGAGAGCAGCCTGCCAGGCGTGGAACAATGAACAACTAATACTCTGTGTATGTGTGTGTGTGTGTGTGTGTGTGTGTGTGTGTGTGTGTGTGTGTGTGTGTGTGTGTGTGTGTGTGTGTGCGCGCCCAGAGGTGGGGACGAGCCTCGTTCTCCCCGTCTTTGTCCCTGTTGGTCTTCACAAGAGCTCTTTGTGCCACGCAGAAGATCTCATGTCACAATATTTGAACAGCTGGACGTGATGTTTGTGTGTGTGTGTGTGTGTGTGTGCGTGTGTGTGTGTGCGTGCGCTGTGTTCGGAGATCTGGTTTGATAAGACCGACTGTGAGAATTCACAGAGCAGAAAAACATCCTAATACTGTCGGTGATCATGTGTTCCTTCGCTTAGCTCTCCACTCGTCTTCTTTCTATCATTATCATTATTATTATTATTATTATTTTTAAGTCGTGGATGTGCTGGTGCTACAGCGCTAATAAGACTGAAACTATGGAGGAACAACATAAAATAAGAGATGAAATAAAGTGTCAAATTTGTTAAATGAAAAAAAAAAACCATCCTGTCCTGTTGGATTTATCAATAAAAACACGTTGACGCAACCACACAACCAGTGCTAGCATTAGCATGTAGCTAGTCTGATGCTTGCCAGTTGTCGCGGGTTCCTGTTAACGTGTTCTGCTAAAGAATTCCACCAGTTCCGCCTTGTGGACCTGCACGTGAACGTCCCAGGAGCTGAGAGCTGCAGGCTGACCTCAGGTCAGATAATCAGTCACTTGACCTCAGCAGGTAAAAGCGTTCGTGGTTCTCCTCCAGGCTTATTCTAAAGTGGCATCAAGCAGGGGAATGCGCGCGCGTGTGTGTATGTGTGTGTGTGTCTGTGTGTGTGTGTGTTTTGTGCAGCGTGGGTCAGTGACAGGTGTGTGTTTTCAGGGCCTATTCGGTTACCGTCCTCGGAACGTGAGCATCCGTTTGTCTCCAGCAACGGTGCCTCCACCCGTCGTCGGGTTACCGAGGAGACGTCTGAGTGTAACTGAACAGTCAGAATGTGGTGTTTTTGTTTTGGGGCTGTAAGACGAGACGAGGTCACGCGTGTTTCAGCTGCCGGGGAGAAACGCGAAAAACGGATCTTCAGCTCAGTGAGAAAGAGAGAGAGAGAGGGAGGGAGAGGGGGAGAGAGAGAGAGAGACGGGGGAGGGAGAAAGAGACAAAGAGACAAACAGACAGCAATAAAGAGGCTTCTGTTAGGCTCTGAATGATTGGTTGGAATGAAAAATGAAAACAAATTGACAGGGAGGATAAAAGCCCAGATCAGATCGTTGATGGCAGCCTGGAGTGTTTACTGGTGCTTTCCCAGCGCCGCCACTAACATGATCAAGAAGAGTGACTAAAGAAAGGCTGTTGTTAAAGGTTGATGGCCTGGACGTGTGTACATCTGCAGCGACGCCTACAGGCGGTCACGTGAGGCAGTGGTTTACGAGAAGGGTTCGGGTTCGAGTCCCGCCTTTCCTGGCTCTCTCGTGACTTTGTCAGCTGTGAATAATTGCTTTCGTACACTCGCACGCCCGGCGCAACAAGTTTCTTTCAACCACCAGCCGTCCCCACGTGACCAGACAAGCGTGCACGTATGACGCCGCAGAGGGCAGCCGGCCTGATCTGGACCTGCCCGCTGGCGCCATTACATAACCGATGCTGTATGCGAACCCCGCATGCTAACGCTAACGCTGGCGCTAACCCAGGCTCTGGGATGGAACAGTAACCTTTGCACGACTGCAGCTGCTCCATATCTAGTTTTTTTTGGTCGTTGCGAAGTGCAGCGAAATGAATCCAGGCCTTTTGCGTTGCATAAAATCGGCTGACAAAAGTGGTACTTTAAGACAAGAAAAAGGCAACGGTAGGAATGTGGGGACGGACGGAAGAACGGGTGGTTTCAGCCTGGCGCTCTCACCGTTAACCCCCGGACGCCCAGAGTCGCCCCAGTCGAGGCTCGCGTGCGTCTGCAGATCAGAGGGATGGGAAGCTGGGTCAGTCCTGACCTTTAACCTTCAGGAAAGGTGGGTGGGTCCAAGGTCCTGGTCACGGCGGAGGGACGGTGGCGTGAGAAAGGAGCGGTTCGGCCTCGGATTACGCCGCTGCTGGCTCCGTTCTCGCCTGAGGTCCCCTGAAACCACACAGGGTTGAAGTCAGCCGGGCACAGGCGGGCCACAGACACGACCAGACCTCCATTCGAGGCCAGCACCCCCGCCCACCCCCCATATCTCCGGTTCTACCTCCGCACACAGGCCCCCCTCTCCCATCGTGCCGAGGGGGCCACTGGCTGGAGCTGATTTGCGCTGTGTTTGCTCAGGGTTTGGAGGAAATTAAATGTTCGAGTTACTCGTATTAGCTGCGCTCGTGTTTCCTAAAATAGCGTTTGCGGTTGCGGGGCGACCTTTTTACAGGCGCGTTTGTTTTGACAGAGCGGGTCCGTGATGCGTCGAGCCCCATTCTTTATGAAAGCAGGATATACCTGAGCTGGTTTGCTACATGCGTGCACAAATCCAACAATGTTTCTCATAAAGTAGCAGGAGGACCAAGATTAGCCCGATTAGCAATACAGACACAAAGTCCTGCCCGTAGTTCCAGAACTATATAGTTTGTGGAACTATAACCAACAGAGTGCCGTGCTAGCATACTCACCTCACAGCAGGGTTATTCTGGGTTTGATTTGGGCCTTTTCTTGGGCCTAAAATACACAAATGTGACAGAATTTAACATGAAATCCTTGGAAAATGTAATATCCTTAGTGCTGCTGTATTCCACATGGCCCATAGTCAAGGGAAAAAAAAGTTAAAAACACTTTAAAACAACTATAAAGAGAGAGAGAAAGTTTGAATTATAGAGCCAGAAAAATGATATGAAGGCGTTTGGAAGGGGAACGTCTGCAGCCCGGCGCTCGCTGACCCGTAGCGGGACCTTGAGCGTGATGAGATCATCCGTTACCATCAGCCGTCTCATCATCGCGGTCGTATTTCCGCGCTGGAGCGGAAGGGCAGGACGGACAGGGCGGGGTGGAGCCAGCACGGGCTGCTCATTTGCTTAATCAAGCGTTTTATTTTGTCTTTTCCTCTGCCGCCATCTGGATCCGATGAGACCGGAATAAAAGATCCAGATTACATCGCAGCTTTGGGCCTCAGTGCAGCAGGGTTCTGGGTCTGGTTCTTGTGTGTGTGTGTGTGTGTGTGTGTGTGTGTGTGTAGTGTGCATTTTTTCTGCGTGA
>BJFM01002271.1:0-10193 GCA_016586285.1 Arothron firmamentum | reverse complement strand
ACCTCCCTTTATTCGTGTTCTTTCTGTGTGTTAAAATAAAGTCCTCTGTTCTGTAGTCGTACTACAGAGCAGGTTGACAGGAAGCTTTGTCAGAGTTCTTCAGTCAGGAATCCTTGCTCGCCACAATATTTATACTGTCTCTATATATAATTTGGATATTAAGTATAAATTAGACTTCAGTCAAAAAACTCATACTCATTATCAAACTGGAAGAAATAAACATTAATTACGTTTCAATTGGGTGGGGGTGGTTTAAAAAACATGGTAATTTGAAGGGATTAAATATAAAGTTACGCAAGGTGGCATATTTTAAATGTTTCCGAAATAAATTAATCATTTTGAAACATTTATGATTATTCCTTTCGGTGAACGCCATATGACACTAGAGGCACTTCTGTTTTCCTCTATTATTGCATACATCAGGTCATATCTGTAATTGTGAACCTCAACATATTGTTAAATATGAAATCCATAAATATGAAATTACAGGCCCTTCAAAGATGACAGTAACGAATCAACAAAAAGATGTTGTAGGACGTGAAGTATTGCCTCACAGCTATTTCACAAGCTTCTTTGGTGGTGATGTTGGTGAGGGGAAAAGAGATGGGAGTGCATTGAGGAGGGCGAGAGTGAAATCCACTAAAGAATAGATATAATGGTCTGAATATAGTGTGTGTGTGGGGGGGGGGGCATGGTTTAAATACAATGCACTATTTTTTGATTACTAGTTCATGAAAAAAAAATCATGAATGTTTGAAATGCTTAATGTTGTCCCAGATCAAATTGTTACTGATCAAACTGTGACATTGCCGTTAGTCGTGTCAACCTGTCATGCCCGATGTAAACATCCACTTAAACATGTTGTGACGATCAAAAAATGAACTTTGCTTATTCCGAAGGTGTCACAAAAATTCCACAGGATGATGTAAACATAAACACGGACACGAAAGCAGAAACGGTATGAAAACCGTGTGACTCCACAGGTGGTAAAAACAAAACTATGGCTCGCAGCTCACGACCTGTCACCCGAACCTGAGCAACGGTTTCTTAAAGGGGCAGTCACCCAAAACACTGTCATCAAAATGAATAAGAATGGCCTTGCTTCTACACAAATCAATGTACCTTAATGAAATGGGGCCAACACAATGATTTCATATTGTATACAAGACACATTAACATTAACGGGCCTGGGTGAGGAGCCTGAGGCCAATTCGGATGGCAGCATTGAGGTTTTGGTGCCACAGAGGTGCCACTACAGAGGGGGGTGGTGAGGATGTTTTTTGGGGAAATAAAGAGAAATTTCTCAATTCAAGTAGAAGCACAATGACACACAAACACCGGCAGATATTAACATGCCTAGCATTGAACTCTGGTTCAACAAAGGTGTGTGTCGATCTGATTACACAATTAGACATTTTTACACACAAACAATTTGTGTGACAACACCCTTTCTTTTTTCCCCCCACAATTTACACACCTGCACTGAAATTGTCCTCTGGTGCCATCATTGCTCCCAAGAATGGTATTATCACTCGAGTTGGTTGTTTCTGTCAACTCTGTCTCCTTTTGGTTGCCTGCACTGAAGAGAGCCTTCTTGGCCACTCCTCACTGTGGTACGGAGCCCTGCCTCTTTCTTGGAGATCTCATATTTTGGAGTCGCTTGTACATTTTGCTATAGATGGTCAGCTGTGGAAAAAGATTGTTGGATAGGTTGTTTGACTTGTTGCTGACCACTGACAGCTTTGTTTTAGATCAACAGAAAAACATTACTTACATATGGCATGTTTATATCAGCATCACGTAACATGGAATAATACCATAACAATCTTCTGTGACATGGCTCTCAATTCCAATTTGGAGGGGTATCTTACTTCTTTCCCCATAGGACTAGCACGCAAGATTGCAACCATGCTGTTGATTGTGCTCCTTATAAGTCTGCAACGTAGCTCCTTTGACATCGTAAAGTTCTTCTCCTTTCCTTTCCAGAGCAAGTCAAAATACTGACTGCGCACCATGTCTAACTCTGAATCTGTGTACACCACATACTCTGGAGGGTCTGGCATTTTCACTGTTTTCTCAGATAGGGGGGTTGGTGCTTGAGGCTGGCATGGTCTCATGGCACTGCATTTAAGCCATTAATGTATGGTACAATTGAGACTTTAATGATTATTACTTTTTCCAATTTGTGTTTACATTGTGGCTGATGAAGCCCCAAAGATTCTTCCTCCTGAGAAAATTTTCAGGGCCAGGGAAAAGATCCCTCAGGTCTTCCCGGCTCAGGCCTTTCAAATCCTCCTCATCAAAACCGGTGGCTGCAACATATACAACAAATATCTTCTGTCTTTAGATGATGAAAAGAGCTACCATTTAACTGTCTTTTCTGTCTTTTTCTAATTGTCATTTCACTATCCAACAAAATTTTGGAGTGTGGAGACCTTGCTTTGTGCACCGTGCAGTTTTTTTTTTTATGACTAAGGGTTGAAAATGTAGGATTTCTATTTCACAACCATATATTTTGTTGTATAATTCTGACTCTTAGGGATATTTTTTTAATCTTAAAACAGCAAGCAGGAAAAATATTGAATTTAAAATAATGGATTCAGCTAATATTGTGCTGTATAAATAGCATTAATATATCAAATAGATACTTTTTGTGCGACTTATCGTCAAAAATATCGTATGTTTCGTTAGCATACGTACAAAAAGTGCGTAGTAGGCTAGCTAGCAAAGCAAATACCTTATAGGAAAATACTTGAAAAACGAGAACAAAAACTTTTGCTTTGCAACTTACCCTCCAACACAGATAAAGTGTCATTGTCAAAAGTATCCATTTTGAAGTAATCGGCTCCCTGAACCATTAATAGGTGGTCCCCAGCAAAAATCCAGTAGAATAAAGTTAGTTAGTTAGCTTACGTGCAAAAAGTGCGTAGTGGCTAGCTTGCGAAGCAAATACCTCGTAGGAAAATACTTGAAAAACCATAACCATCAAAGCAACTGCCTGCTCTAGAAATATGATTTTGACATGTAATATTGTGCAATTCAATAAAGTTTACCACCCTTTCACAGTGAATTTCATAAAATATTAATAAAATAAATCATTTACCATCGAAAAATAAATGATATTACATGTATATAATTGGAGAAACTTCATATTTAAAAATAAAATAAAATACAAGGAATGCATGCAGGCCCTCCCCCTTCCCCTGCAGGTTACCATCGCCAACGTTACATCATGGCGGTGTGGAGGTGTATGATATGTTTAGTCTTTGTTGCTCTAAGTCTTAAGGTACTCCTTAGCCACATTAATGTGAGTCACAGTCGCAGCCCGTATTTTTGTGTTTACTGTGGGATTGAAGGATGTGAACAGGACTTTAGAGTTTTCAACGCTTTCTTTCGCCACATTAAACGAACGCACCTTCACTATTTGAGGACTGGATGCCCAACAAGTGGATGAAGTACAACGCCTTCATCTCGCTCTTTGGGACAGAAAGAATTTGGTGTATCAGTTTTCGCCAGCTGTAGCACTCCTGCAGCAGCGAGCTCTGCACCCGTCCCATCTGTTGCCTCTCTCCCCCAGCCATCACCGCAGCATGACGCTCTCGGCTGCCTTGAGTCTATAAGTTTCTACAATTCCCTTTTTTTTTTTTTTGGCCTCATGCAAACTTCTTTCTTTTCCTACCTACATATACCCATTCAAATGAAATTCACACCGTGAATGCGTGCGTTAAATATACATGATCATGACGTGATCCTACAATTTATCTGCGTAATAAGACGTTATCCGCGTTAAATCAGGCAAAACGAATTCATGTACAATAATTCATGTGTGCTTTGCTGTCCGAATGAACTTCAGAGAAAAAAAGATGCACCAGTGCCTCTTACCTTGGGCATAGACGATGGGGCTACCCAGGTCCCAGATCAGTATAACCAATGAGGGATTACAAATTGTGTTTTTTTCCCCCTCTCGTGCGTTCTGCTCGTCATCGGTTATGGCATGCTTAGTTCTATTTCTTCTTATGAAGGCATGGCACTAGGCCTGGGCTCCTTTTCATATATACATAAGGCAATTCATGTATACTGTGTGGAAACATGTTTTTTTTTTTTTTTTTTTTTTACATCAACCTGTTTATATATATTTTATTGTCTTGTCAGATTGTAGTCTGCCTAATAACTTTGACAAAATAAGAACAAAAGAAAAAAAATACTTCTGTCAATAACAATGATGATTATATCCATCTAAACAATCTTAAAATATGTATACTTCTCACTTTCTAAAGGAAGAGACTGTAATTTCCAGAACCAGACCTGATATTGCTCGATATTCAGCAGCACTAGCCACCAGTGTCCAAGAACAGTGCCACTTGTCACAGGTAAATTTGTCTTGATGGACAAATGCTTTGATTGTACTATTAATAGTATAGTTGCAAAATATTTCTTGAAATAACATTTATAAGCATACAAATGATTTCTTTACATTTTTTAATGTAAACTATGAGTCTGTTGGCAATTCTAACTTACATCTTAAATATCTCCACAGAGAACTGTCAACAGTGTCATCTCAGGGGTGCAACAATACCAAGCTGCTCTCCTTGGCACACTAAGGGTGAGAATCAGAAGGGTGTTTGAAGAGAATCCTGAGACAAGTGCCCCACTTCAAGATAAGGCTTTGGCTACATTCTATAACTTCATGGATCCTTTCTCAACCACAGCATATGGACAGAATAAAATCATCCGGGAACTATTCAAATCCAGTCCACCCAGAGGAAGTTGTAGTGTCCCAGAAGATTTGTTGCTTAAGGCGTGGCCTTTCAAGAGTCATGGCCTTAAAAACTACGATGCACCACTCATTCAAAGTCTTAAGCAGGTACTGGCTAATTCTAGACTGTTGTGTTTGGACTGATAAAAGATATTTTTGTAATAGATTCCTGCTTTGTTGCTTTTAAGTACCAGCGTCATGAGACACCGCAATTGAGTCCAAAATTGCTGGTGTATGAGGTAGCAGTTCCTAATGTTGCCCAGGCTACAGAGTGTGTGAGTGAACTCATTGACTGTATTTCCTATTTTTCAGTTAGTTTTAAAGAACTTACATTTTTGCCAATAAAATATAGTCTCAGTGATATTATTCCCCACAGAAATAGCCATTAAAGAGGAATTTTTGATGTAGTGGGTATCAACTTTGCCTGTTTTGTGTTTCTTGTGCCAAGCATTGGTTATCAAAAATGTTCAGTGTATGATGAGTTGGTTACTGTTCATTTGTCTTTCTCTGAACATGCTTATAATCTGAGGAAAAATAAAATGTTTTGTCAGGTGCTTTTTGTGTGACTCTTAAATTAAGCAAATTTAGCTTGTTACTCATTTTTTAAACAAGATTCATGATAATGAAACTGAGGGAGAGTAAGATATTAAGTTATTTTAACAGTTATTTACCTTATTTTAAGCTTTCCTGACTATTTGAGACAACAAAGATATGGTTGAGCTTGATTTAAGATTATGGTGTCACTCTGACACTGACAACAAGAACTTAACTCTTAAAACAAGATATATTATCTAAGACGTCTGCAATTAATTTGCAGTGCAAGCGTCTGGAAGTGTGCGCTTTTCCGTGACAGGCACATGATTCTTTGTGATCCTGTTTGCCAAAATCAATGTTTTCTCGCGGAGAAAAGCACATTTTGGACACAGATTGACGCAGGCAAGCTTCTGCAAGTGTGGGCTTTCCTGTAAAGATGTAAGTGCCCTGCAAATTAATTGGTTCTTATCGAGAAAAACAATACTATATTTAGACATCTTAGGGTGCTGTCGGGTGGGCAAAGTTCAGCCTGGCAGCTGGGGGCTAGCTCCGGAGACCCAGGCTGGAGCCAGCCTGGTGCCCTCAGGAAGGGTGCTGCCGGGCGGTCAGAGCCCGGGCTAGCGCCTGGCTAGCTCCGGGGAGCCAGGCTGGAGCTCCCCTGGTGGCCCCAGAAGGGTGCGCGCAAACTGCAGCCGGGCAGCTTGGGGCCAGCTCCAGGGACCCAGCAGGACCGCGGCTAGCCTGGTGCCGCCAGGACGGGGGCTCTCGGGCGTGCAGAGCCCGGGCTAGCACCTGGCTAGCTCCGGGGAGTCGGGCTGGGGCTCCGTCAGGTGAGCTAAGTGCAGCCTGGCAGCTGGTGGCTGGCTCCGGGGAGCCAGGCTGGAGCTCCCCTGGTGCCCCCAGGAAGAGTGCTGTCAGGCTGGTGTGGTGAATTTCTTCTGCTGGTAGCCGAGATGTGTTGATGCGGAAGGAATCTTCGCAGACACCGACTTGGTTTGAATAGATGTTTATTTGGAGAGATCAAATCGGGAGTCAACCGCGCAGTCTGCAGTCTGCAGTCTGCCTGCGGGAGATCTCGTGGTCCTGATGGTGAGGATCTCCTCCCAACTTACTCCAGTGGCGACTTTATATACCACTGAGTAAACACATTCTTTTCTGAACTCAAGGATATAAATGGTATACATATTCTACTGTGAATTCCAGCCAGACATGGAACAGAGCCCAGTTGTTGCTGAAAGGAATAAAGGAGAAGAAGGGAGGGAGATTTCTCCCTCCTGTGAATGCTCATACAGCTGTCATGAGCCCATAGCATGTCCACATCTACGGAGACATGAAACACCCTGGCCAAAGCACCGGAATGTCTGCAAACAAGTCGAGGCCTTAGAGGCCTTAGAGATTTCTAAGGCCTGCACAGGACAAATTACATTGCTGGAAAACAAGCTGAACTCTTTCAGAGTAACAGAAAATAGATACATAGCTTCAGATACTACACTGGCAAGGTAAAGCAGGGAGCTGGGGGCTGTCTGCGGGGACCCAGCAAGGCTAGGGCTAGCCTGGTACCCCCAGGACGGGGGCTCTCGGACGGGCAGAGCCCCAGGCTAGCGCCTGGCTCTCTCTGGGGACCCAGGCTGGTGCTCCCCTCTTGCCCCCAAGGAAGGGTGACGTCGGGCGGGCAACGTGCAGCCTGGCAGCTGGGGGCTAGCTCCAGGGAGCCAGGCTGGGACTCCCCTGGTGCCCCCAGGAAGTGTGCTGCCGAGCAAGCAAAATGCCTGGCAGCTGGCGGCTAGGTCCGGAGACCCGGGCTAGAGCCAGCCCCGTTCCCCCAGGAAGGGTGCTGCCGGGCAGCCTGGCTAGCTCCGGGTACCCAGGCTTTGGTTCCCCTGGTGCCTCCAGGAAATGGTGCTGTCGCGCAGGCTAAGTGCAGCCAGGCAGCTGGGGGCTATCTCCGGGGACCAAGGCTGGGTCACCGCTGGTGCCCCCAGGAACAGTGCTGTCAGGCGGGCAAGGTAAAGCAGGGAGGCCAGCTTCGGGGACCCAACAGGGCTGGAGCTCCACTGGTGCCCTAAGGAGAAGTGCTGCCCGTGCATAGCCCGGGCTAGCGCCTAGCTAACTCCGTGGAGCCAGTCTGGAGCTCCCCTCGTGCCCCACAGGAAGGGTGCTGCCGGGCGGGCAAAGTGCCTGGCAACTGGGGGCTAGGTCCGGAGACCCGGGCTGCAGCCAGTCCGGTGTCCCCAGGAAGAGAGCTGCCGGGCGAGCAGATCCCGGGCAAGCGCCTGGCTAACTCCGGGGACCCAGGCTGGGTCTCCCCTGGTGCCGGCAGGAAGGGTGCTGCTGTGCGGGAAAAGTGCAGCCTGGCAGCTGGGGGCTGACTTCGGGGACACGGGATGGGTCTCCCCTGGTGCCCCCAGGAAGTGTGCTGTCGTGGGGCAGAGCCCAGGCTAGCACCTGGCTAGCTCCGGGGAGCCTTGCTGGATCTCCCCCGGTGCCTGCAGGAAGGGTGCTGCTGGGCGTGCAGAGCCCGGGCTAGCTCCTGGCTTACTCCGGGGACCCAGGCTGGGTCTCCCCATGTGTCCCCAGGAAGGGTGCTCTTGTGCATGCAGAACCCGGGCTAGCGCCTGGTTAGCTCCTGGTAGCCAAGCTGGAGCTCCCCTGGTGCCCCCAGGAAGGGTGCTGCTGGGCGAGCCGAGCCCGGGCTAGCGCCTGGCTAGCTGCTGGGACCCAGGCTGGAGCCTCCCTGGTGCCCCCAGGAATGGTACTGCCAGGCGGGCTGGTTCCGGGGACCTAGGCTGGGTCTCCCCTGGTTCCCCCAGGAGGGGTGCTGCCGGGCGCGCAGAGCCCGGGCATGCAACTGGCTAGCCCCGGGGAGCCAGGCTGGAGCTCCCCTGGTGCCCTCAGGAAAGGTGCTGCCGCTTGTGCATAGCCCAGGCTAGCGCCTAGCCAACTCCGTGGAGCCAGTCTGGAATCCCCTCGTGCCCCACAAGAAGAGTGCTACCGGGCGTGCAAAGTGCAGCCTGGCAGCTGGGGGCAAGCTCCGGGGAGCCTGGTGGGCCGGGGCCAGCACGCTGCCCCAGGAAGAGTTCTGTGAGATGGGCAAGGTGCAGCACTGAACTGAGGGCTGGCTGCAGGGACCCAGCAGGGCCAGGGCTCACCTGGTGCCCCCAGGACGGGTGCTCTTGTGCGTGCAGAGCCCGGGCTAGCTCCAGAGAGCCAGGGTGGAGCTCCACTGGTGCCCCGAGGAAGGGTGCTGCCGGGCGTGCAGAGCCCAGGCTGGCGCATGGCTAGCTCCGGCGACTCAGGCTGGAGCTCCCCTGGTGCCCCCAGGGAGGGTGCTCTCGTGCAGGCAGAGCCCGGGCTAACACCTGGCTAGCTCCGGGGAGACAATGGAGCTCCCCTCGTGACGCCCCAGGAAGGGTGCTGGTGGGCGTGCAGAGCCCGGGTTAGTGACAGGCTAATTCCTGGGAGCCAGGCTGAGGCCCCGCTGGTCCCCCCAGGAAGGTTGCTGCCGGGAAGTCAGAGCCCGGGGTAGCGCCTGGCTAGCTCTGGGGTCCCAGGCAGGTGCTCCCCTCGTGCCCCCCAGGAAGGGAGCTGTCGGGCGGGCAAAGTGCAGGCTGGCAACTGGGAGCTGGCTCCGGGATGCCGGGCTGGGTCTCCCATGGTGCCCCCAGAAAGGGCATTGCTGGGTGGGCAGGGCACGTGCTAGCGTCTGTCTAGCTCCAAGGACCCAGGCTGGGTCTCCACTGGTGCCCCCAGGAAGGGTGCTGCCGCTTGGGCAGATCCCAGGCTTGGTTTAGTGCCTGGCTATTTCCGGGAACCCAGGCTGGAGCCAGCTTGGTGCCCAAAGGAACGGTGCTGCCTGGCGGGCAGTGCCTGGGCTAGCGCCTGGCTAGCTTTGGGGAGCCAGGCTGGATTTCCCCCGGTCCTCCCAGGAAGGGTGCTGCCGGGAGTTCAGACCCCGGGCCAGCACCTGGCTAGCTCTGGGGACCCTGGCACGATCTCCCCTCGTACCCCCCAGGAAGGGTGCTGTCAGGTGGGCGAAGTGCAGCCTGGCCACTGGGAGCTGGTTCCGGGCAGACATGCTGGGTATCTGTTGGTGCCCCCAGGAAGGGTGCTGCCGTGTAGACAGAGCCTGGGCTAGCACCTGGCAAGCTCCGGGGACCCTGGCTCGGTCTCCCTTGGTGCCCCCAGGACCGATGCTCTCGGGCGGGCAGAGCCCAGGCTGGTGCCCCCAGGAAGAGTGCGGGTGCTGCCGGGCGGACAGAGCAGGGGCTAGCGCCTGGCTAGCTCCTGGAACCCAGGCTGGAGCTCCCCTTGTGCCCCAAGGAAGGGTTCTCTCCTGTGCGCAGACCCCGTCAGAATATGCTACCGCACTAATAAATACAGGTAGGACGTTCTGACAGCTGAAATGACACCGTCAGAATATGCTACCACACTAATAAACACAGTTAGGACGTTCTGACAGCTGAAATTACACCGTCAGAATATGCTACCACACTAATAAATACAGGTATGACGTTCTGACAGCTGAAATTTCCCCGTCAGAATATGCTACCACACTAATAAATACAGGTAGGACGTTCTGACAGCTGAAATTACACCGTCAGAATATGCTACCACACTAATAAACACAGGTAGGACGTTCTGACAGCTTGAAACTACCCCGTCAGAATATGCTACTACAGTAAACACCTCATTTCAATGATCTTTATCACAGATGTATTTAAATTAGGTTGTTTTAAACTATCCCCATGTGGATGGCTGTGAATGATTTTCAAATAATGTGAAACAATGTTTGTATAATGTAAATAAAATTTGAAATTAGACAAAGGGAGACCAGACCGCGGTTGAGTTAGAAAGCAAGTATTTGTTTTTATTCGAACCTAACTCAAAACAGGTGGAAAAAAAA
>BJFM01002269.1:18130-26642 GCA_016586285.1 Arothron firmamentum | reverse complement strand
GGTTTGAGTGGTTTTCATGGGTGTCCGCTGCAGACCGATGGAAACGCTGTGGTTTTTACCCGGTGGTGGTCCGGGAATCAGCACCGATCACAACTCCTCCATCATACTCCACAGCCATGATGGTGGTCTGCCAGACAGACAGACAGACAGGCAGACAGACAGGCAGACAGACAGGTTACGACTTGCTCATAAAATGGGTCACTACTTGGTTTAAGTTGTATTGTAGTATAAAAATGTCGACATTTCTATAAAATAAGATGTTTGTGGACGGAAACACCTTTGAATTTTGCAGACATGCTGGTCAAACCCGACAACTTTAACTGGTACCGACCGAAGGTTAAAAACAGGATGAATAATTGCTGTTGCTTCGGGACTTTAAGCTAACATGCGTGACTACGTGTTCCATCACCGGTAAATCATTTTAGATGTCACAGCCTAACTGTCGCTGTTACAACTTGTTGATGTTTCTTTCCACTCTGGGCAGGTTTGGTCCATTTTGGTTCGTTATTCACGTTAAAATGTTCAGAATGAATATCAGTCAGCTAACGTTAGCCGATGCTAATTGCTACAGAACTGCTGTCTCATTCAGGCACTGTTAATTCTCTAACATATTTTAAAGGGACAAAACAATGTTCTGTCCGGTCCAAACCGATTATAACCTGCACACTCACCCCGGTGCTGACTTCCTTACTGGTCCAGTCTGGCACCACATCGTTTTTAGCAGAAACGCTGAGTTCGGAGGTGAGCATCATCGTTGCTGCCGCCATCTTTGTTTTTTTCTGGTTGGAGGTGAACGCCAGGGGGCGCTATTGGTCAATAACGGTGATGTTATTTGAAGACCTGCACAGTTGTAGATTTCACGTATTTAAAATAAAATTTTAAAATATTTTAACATTATAATTTCTTTTTCTAAAAGTGCGACATTATTTGCTTTTTTCTAACGTTAAAGTGTTTCTCCCGAATAAGAAAAAATCATTACACTCGAATGTTTTACATCAGTATTTTTTTTTTAAAGTAAATAATCAACTTTTAAAGGTTCGCTGTTAAAAGGGTTGTCTTTTTTCATATAAGTGGACAAGGGAATTTTGTAAATTAGGAATTTAGCCAGGTCTCAAGTCAGAAGTCCCGTTCATTGACAATACAACCAGAAAAGCACCCGGAGAACGCAGACCTCCACCAAGCAATGACAAAGAATCCTTTTAAAAAATATATATAATTCCCGGATACACAAACTATAAATAACATAATAGAAATTTATTTAACAGCAAGTTGCTTTAGAAGGCCCTTGGCATTTGATCATGGCCACCGATCTTTAGCGATCATAAGTCAAAGTCTCCCCAGAAAATATCACCAGACTTGAATCATCTGTTTCTTGGCCCATTATCCACACACTCAAATTTTTCAGTAAAATACGTTCATAACGTTTTGAATTATTTTAGAATCAACAAACGTAGACAGAGCGAATAGTATTTAATACTGACAAATCAGTTGAATTAAGTGGAGTGATAGCGCCCTCTTGTGGCAAACCATATAACAACACAAATAGATTTCACCACCCTGTATCTTAAATATATTGATATTTATTGTTGTTTTGTATTGTTTTGTAAGTTAACAGTCGATCAATCTCAGCAAAATTTACAGTGAAAAAGCTCCTCGGTGCGACCTCAACTCTTTATTCAAAGGAATTGTTTAGTTTTAATTTAAATGTAAGTAAACGGAAGTTTTTATTTCGGCTTATACTTGGACACCTCTGCTGGGGGTCCTGAGCTCCGCTGGTTGAAACTTTTTTTTTTGTAGGATGAGACAGGATCTGGACATGTTGGTGTGACAACTTCCTCCGTCCAGGGACCGTCGCGACAATAAATGTACTTTTTGTCAGTTTGAAACCCAAAGTATCATAAATGCACACTTTGTGTTACTTTTTAGAAAGACATGTAGAATTATCTGCTGAGGGAAAATACAGATGAATATAGATTTGTTCAATTTTTTTTTTTACTTTTCCTTAAAAAACATAATAAATAAACGAACAAACAAAAGCAACCCAGGTTTAATATTGTCCTTGTCCATTAAAATGCTGGCTACTTTTAGCTTGGACACATCCGACTGTTTTTCCAATTTTCGAACGACGGTTCCTTCAAACTTTCCCTTCTTATATCTATAGTGCATTTTTCTTTTTTCGATAAGAAACATGGAAAAATACTTTAACAAATATCTTGTTCCACTTTGTTTAGCCTCAAAACTAAAACATGTTTCACAGCTTGTTGGGAATCTAATGAAGTTAAGAAATATTCACCTCTGCTCTCCAAACTTTGCTGTGGGTTGTAGACGTTTAAATACAGAAATAAATCAGAACCCACGGAGTGACTTTTTCCTGACGGCCCACAAAAACCACTGACTCTGGTGTCTTCTGGATAACCAGGGGCAGGTTCTCCTCCTGGCCCAACAGATTTATTGTGACGCTTCAGAATATCAGTTTACGCACAATAACCAAAAACGTCCAATAACAAACCCGGAAATCTGGCCTTCAAAAACCAGGTTTCTTTAATCTTCGATGATCAGCTGATCTAGAATCTGTCATTGGAGCCTCTGATTTGATCCTGATGGCTGGTCCTGGACCGGTCAAATAACGTCACACTAAGGCTACTCAGACCCTTTCTTCTCATTTAGTTTGTTTTTATTGTGAACATGTAGTTGGACAGGGACCATGGAGGGCAGGCTGACCCAGAGCTCTGACTGAATCCAGTTCTGGTTCCAGTGGGACGCTTCCCCCTGAACACCATCGCCATGGCAACAGGTCAATAAAAAGCAGAGAAAGATTTGATCTAGCTGAAACAGGAACATTGTCCGTCCTTTTGTGCGGGAAAGTGTGTCCCGCCGTCTTTTGTGGACGAAAGTGTGTATCTGATGTCACACCAGCGGTTCTTTCAGCGCGTCCCTGAAGGCATCATGTTCCAGATGGATCCAGCTGTGAGCAGCTGCAGCGGCTCCATCAGGATCAGGCTCGGCCTCCACCTCCGTCCTCATCAGCCGCGTCCACAGAGACGGCGGGCTGCACCTCCTCAGGGGGACGCCGCACCATCACGCACCCCATCCTGGTGACCTCACTTCCTCTGGGCAGGACTTTTGTAGAACAGGTACACCGGCCGCTGCTTACCTGGAGGGTGTCAGAGTCACATGACCGGCCCATTCAGCCTGAGTTTCTATCACATTTAGCTGCACAGGTGCAGGGGTGTCACCTGCGCAGGCGTCCTCTGCCACCTGCGCCACCTGTGCTCGTACCTGTGTGGGTGAGCAGGCGGTAGGAGCTGAAGCCCACGCTCTCCGTCAGGTAAGAGGTGAACTGGTCCGGTTTCAGTCTCACCGTCCTGAAGTGGTGAAACGTCGTCTCCTGAAGCGACAGCGACAGTCAAGCCTCCGCCCTCCTGAAGCTGACGGAGCACGTGGGCGTGCACTCACCGATGCTCTCTTGCTGCGGTTGTAGCTGCTCCACGGCTGCGGTTGGAGGATGAACAGCCCCCCCGGCGACAGGCTCTGGTAGACCCGGCTGAAGAGCCGGACCACGCCCGCATCTCCCGACTGCAGGTGGAGCCATTTGGTCAGGCCGAGGCAGAGGATGACGTCATAGCGGCCCCGCCCGGGCCAGGCCTGCTGCGCCGACACGTAGTTGCCCTGTGGGAGGAGTTTCAGCGCTGATGGAGGTGCCAGTGAGGTCGCACTGACGGAGGCGGGAGCCCCGACTCACCTGGATGAAGGTGATGTTGTTGGGGAACCTGCAGGAGGAGGACGATGGAGGGAGGAGGAGAGGAGGAGCAGAGAGAGGACCCCGGCTCACCCGCAGTGAAAGAGGGAAGGAGGGGAGGCGAGAGAGAGCCTGCACCACCTCCTCCACCTGCATCTCCTCTTCCTCCTCTGTCCTTCCTCTCTCCTCCTCCACCTCTCTTAAAGGGGAGGAGGACGTCGGCCCCGGATCCAGTCTGCTCCTCTCCTTCACCACCAGGTCATGTGACAGGAAATGCCTGATGTTCTGCCTGGCTGCGTGGACCAGCCTTTCCTCCAGCTCCACCCCCAGGATGTGGGCGGGGTTAAACTGCCTGGCGACGGCCAGCGTGACGTGGCCGGCGCCACACCCGACATCCAGCACCTTCTTGTCCCGGAACCAATCGGCCTCCAGGAGACGCAGGCGGGGGTCCTCCTCTGGCCCCAGCCTGCCTTCCCACCCGTCGCCGTAGAAGCCGTGGTAGCCATAGTAACGGCTGTGCTGGCCGTGCTGGTAGCGCCGCCTGTCCTTCTTCCTCTGTGGTGGCTGAGCAGAGCCCATGTGGACGTCTCCACACCTGACGGAGGCAGCGGAGGTGTCAGCCTGGAGGAAACATGAACGCCAGACAAACTTCTGAAACTGCCCTCAGGTGGCTCACCTGCTGCCTTTAGCTCCTCCCACCAACGGCGTTTGGAACTTGGTCGGCTGAGCGGCGCTCGCCGCCGTCTCGGACCTCGTGGAGGTGGTGCGGTGCCGCCGGCGGTGGCGGCTGTCGCGCTGGTTGCCCAGCTTGACCCCAGGTGGGGGGTGAGTGTGTCTCCTGGGGAGGATGGGAGGCGGGGCTACGTCTTCTCTGCAGGTGATGGCTGTGTTGAGCTCACAGGAGAGGGGAGAGGTGGAGACGCTGCCGCCTGCCGCCACCACTGAAGGAAGGAGAAGAAGAAGAGGTTAGCCCGTCGTTAGCAGGCTAGCACAGGTGTCCTGTCTGAGTCTCACCTGCGGGCCCAGAGGTGGAGGGGAAGAGCCGGGCTGGGACCGCCTCCCTGTCGCCGCCGCCGCCGCCTCCGTGGTGTCTGTTTCGATGTCTCTTCCTGGACTTGAGGGGGGACAGCAGCACCCCCTCCTCACCCTTGCCCTGCCGCCCCCCTCCCTTCAGGTTGAGTGGGTCTGTGATGTCACGGGGAACCAGGATTTCTATGGGGTCTCCCCCCCGGGAGGGCAGGGGCGAGGACTGCGGCGTCTCCTGGTTGGTGGCCCTGAGGGCGAAACCTTCATTAGACCACTTCAGTCACCTTTACTGAGTGAAACTATCAGCGCGAGGCCTAAAATTAAAAAGGAAAATGAAGAAAAGCAGCAACGAAGCGATGCGTGGTGGGCTCAGCGCCGCTCTTACTTGTTGACGTCCTCGTCCAGCAGCGAGTTGAGGTTGAGAGGGTCAAAAATGTTCCCGCCCAGCAAGAAGTGACTGGGGAGCCGAGGCTCCGACTGGCTCTCGCTGTTGGTGCGACGCCGGCGTTTGGCCAGCCCCTTCAAGGCCACGCCCATCGAGTAGCGCCGCTTGGCCAGCCGCTGATTGGCGGCGCCGGAGCTGTTGCTGGCCAGATGGAAGCCGTTTTTAGGAGGAAGGGGGCCGGTCTTGCCCACCTGCGGCTGCTCCGACAGGCTGACGGAGGTGGCGAAGGCGGGGCTGAGCTTCTGAGGGAGCACGCTCTCTTTGTCCAGAGGCATTTTGATCATCTGCAGCTGACCTTCAACTGCTGACCTAAAGGAAGTTAAATGAAGAGTTTCACAGGGCTTATTCAGGTGAGGGCTCCACACACTCCTAACCTGCCCTGTCATGTTTACGGCAGCGAGAGCACCGGATGCACCACGGTGACACAAAGTGTGCAATCAAACATGTGCGGGCAGTCGTTTTGCATGAGGTTGTTGCAGTTGCAGGATCGATTGCATTAAAAAATACTGGCAGCTGCACTGATTTGCCTGCTGCTGGGTTGAGTAACTATAGCAACAACTTCACTGGACCTCCAGCTTTCCTCCGGCTGCCTCTGGCCAGACCTTTAAACTCAACTCTCCACCCACTTGCAGGTGGAATAAATCTGTCCTAAAAGCGCACTTTTTAAAAACAAAAAACCTATTGATTATAGACCAGGGAGCAGCCAGCTGTACATGGAGAAAGCTACACTGAAAATAATAAAACAGTCATCGATTGTGTCGATTTTAACAATATAGCGATTTCATAAAGTCACCTAAATTCACTCACATACTTCGGTAAATATATATTTACAGCATATATATCGCCGACTATTACATTTTTAGTACCATGCGGGCGTTCAGTGTTAAACAAAGCATAAAACAGCTAAAACCTGGCTGTTATTAATCAGTTGCTGTGATCTAATAACACAATGGCGACACTGTAATTAACTCACAGCACACAGCAAAGTAACTCACCGTTGCTTGTGGGCTTATTCGATCCAGACGTGTTCTGAGTTTATATTCACGCTCATAACTTCACCTGTCTATAGAATACCTGGCGATGCCGCTCCACCAATCACAGAGCTCCCTCATTAATAATTCAAGCTAACCGAGGTAAACAGTTAGCTTCCTCCAGTTAGCCACGTCCGGCTAACATACCGGAAGTAGCCACTCTAAAGCTAACACGCGCACACACCCCCTAAGAAAAACAAGGGCAGATACACACACCAAAATCTTCTCTGCGCACGTTGATAAGCTCCTGCTAGATACTCTGCACGTCTACCAGGGGCTGTATTTTTTCGACGACTATTTCGAGAAACACGATGATTACTGCTCACTTCTACTACGATCTGTTGACATACCGTCTCTTCCAAAGATACGCTAAACCCAAGCATTTATAGGCCAAGAAGGGGGGACTGTTTGAGTGACAACAGTGTCCACCAATCGTGTTGCGCCTCTTCAGATATCTGTCAAATCAGGCGTCTACTTTTTATAAGCAAGAATGTGATTGGTCACACCTCGGGGAGGCAAACGCTCGAGGACCTGGCGTCCCGATCAGCGCCTGATTAAAAAGATCATCATAAACGACTTTTCCAATAAAATATCTCGGTCGAATTATTGGTTGTGTTAATGTGCATGCAAGGCGAGTGTTGATGTATGATCGAATGTTAGCCGGGAAACCCTTCGAAGGAAAACCCACAAATGCTCTGGAAAAGAGTCTGGCAGGCAGCATCAAGTTCAGGGCTGCTGCTCAGGTCTGAAAACCATGTCGTCAATCATAAGACAGTCCAGCAAATAATACACCTTGTTTTTAAAAAGAAACAAACCAAAACTGTGCACCTTGTTTGTTTGTTTTTACTGTAAATGCAGCATAGAAACACTTCAGGATCAGAATGTGTATGTTTTGAAAAAAAAAAAAAACATTAAGCAGCAACAGTAAATATGATTCTAGTGTTTCTAAGGTTCCCAACATAAAGAGTTCTATTCATAAGATGAAATGGTGTGTGTGTGTGTGTGTGTGTGTGTGTGTGTGTGTGTGTGTGTGTGTGTGTGTGTGTGTGTGTGTGTGTGTGTGTGTGTGTGTGTGTGTGTGTGTGTGTTTCTGTTATGAGATCAAGATAAACCTAATGTTGCTGCAGAGCCGTGAAAAAACATGACTGTCTTCACATCTATTTTTCTTTGTAGCATACTCTTATTTATTAAATGTGCTTTAATGATTCACTCTTTGTAATTTGAAAGATTGCAGTGATCGTGTATGTAGAACCACAACAATAATTCTGAAGACATCTGAAGCTCTCTTCATCTTATTTCTGGACGGTTGAGGTTTAGAAAACAACGTTTCCAGCCATTGACCAACCAGATCTAATCTGAACTGAAGCTGTGAATGCCTCAGCGTGGACTCCATTTCCCAGGATGCTCTGTGCTGTTTCCTTTAATCCCCAAAGAGGATTTTTGTGGATCAGAGAGAGACGACATGCCGCTGAAGAGAGAAGGTGAGATGATTCTATCAACATTAATGCTTCTCACACACTTACGCCTCCAGGGTTTCCTCTTCGTCCACCAGCCTGCTCACAGCTGTAGTTTGTTTGGTGGTCCTGACCTCTGACCCTGTCCCCCTGTTGGCGCTCTCATTATTAACACCGCCTGTACATGAGATGACATTTTCTCTGCTGATCATAATAATTCTGATACTGCAGCGACTGCAGGTGTTATCACTGTTGACTGTTGCCGTCAGTAATAAGCCCGCAGCTGTCACTGATGCTCCTCACAGCTCCGCCAGTGTTTGCACTTGTTGCTCAGAGGATCAGAACCACTAGTGCTCATGTTATTATCAACAGCACAGGAATGACCCAAACTGTCAACATTTCCATGATTATTACTGATAATTCTGCAACATTCATCATTGCTTGTATTTCACACACTATGACTGCTCAGATTACTGCAACTTTGTGTACTTTTACTGCGCACAGTATGGAAAATATGGAAGTATGTTTTTCATGCCAAAGTGTGAAACAGAAACATGGCCTGGCTGACTGAGGCTAGCTATCACAGATTAGCTACACAAACAAAGCTTCAGAATGGCTCTGGCTCCAGAAACGGTGCTGGTTTAACGGTAGCACTGAGGGATTGTGGGTAAGTTAAACTTTCATGGAAACGTGTCTCAATTAATGTTGGAGTTTAGGTAGACTTAGCACGTTGGAATAATCGTGTTAGCATTATGCTAAGTTCCCATCGTGATGTTTGCCACAGGGGAGTGGTTGACCCTGTCAGGTTCAGCTGCTG
>BJFM01002269.1:4137-14814 GCA_016586285.1 Arothron firmamentum | reverse complement strand
ACACACACACACACACACACACACACACACACACACACACACACACCGTGTGGGCAGCTTCTGATGAATTCCTCTGCCTCTTTTGCTCGACCATCACCTTGGCAACAAGAGAAATAGAGGGGAGTGCTGATGGGGTGTTACCGTGGCAACAACATTAGCCCGAATGTATCTCTCTTTCTCTCTCTCCCTTTCAACCAGCAGTGACATCACAGAGGGGAGGGGATTCCTTCAGCCAGAGAGAGAGGGAGAGAAAGACAGAGAGAGAGACAGAGAGAGAGAGAGGAGAGAGAGATAGAGAAAGAGGGAGAGAGGAGATGTGCATCGAAGCAGAGAAAGATCGGACGAGCAGAAGAGAAAGGAGCAATGACAGAGGGAGGGCAGTGAACAGCCTTTTTTTCTCTTTCCCATTTTTGGAGGATTGTCTTCGCATCACTTCTTGCTGGGATGAACGAGGGATGATCGAGTGATGTAGCTCTCTCTCTGGATGCAGGAGGGACGACAGAGTGATGCGTCTCTCTCTCTCTCTCCAGATGAACGAAGGATGACTTGGCCTTCGTTAACACACCCAGGACACTAAAGCAGCCTCCTGTCGTTCGTGTTTAGCTATCAATTATTCATCCGCTGACCAGTCCAGCTTTATGTAAGAGAGAGAGAGAGAGAGAGAGAGGGAAAGAGAGAGCGAGAGGAAACAGGAAGTGATGTTTGCATCTGTGTGGTACGCCAAGAAGATGGGACGAAGATTCATCAACAACGTAAGGAGAGCCAAGAGACACAGGCAGAGGATGATGGTATGAGCGTCACTGCGGGGGGGCGGGGCCTCACCTCTGACCAATCAGGCCAGGAGGAAGACACCTGTCTCTGCCAGGGGGCGGGGCCTGGGCCTGGATCGTTAGCTCTTTCACCATTATTACCAACCAGCTCAAGCAGCGCTGCTTCGCTGGCATTAGCGTCCATGTTTCTGTGGCTGTAGAATGTTGTCTTGCTGTCTGGAGCGTCAACAATGCTAACGCTTAAAATGCGTAATTCTGTTTAGCATGCTCTTCTATTTACGCTAACCAAAAAGCTGATTGAAATGCTCGTTTTGTTGTTATTGCGATGTAGTTGTGACACTGTAATGTGTTGGATCTGGAGATTAGCATCGGATTTAGCCGATGAGGCTAGCAGAGAAGTAAAAGCTGCCGGTTTTTGTTGTTTGGAGGTTTTTTAGTTGAATTTTCGGTGATCGTATAGAAATGCAGCTACTTTAGCACAGCTAGCTAACAGGGATTGAGGGGGAAGTTTTTCACCTGCCCCCAGGTGGGTGACTGCAGTCAGCCCCACCCCCACCTGTGGGTAAACTGCTCACCATGGCTGGGACAAGGCGCTTGGTGGTGGAAGAGAACGTCCTTCATCATCTTAATTGATGTGAAGACACACATCCCCTCACCTGTGCATTGCTCTGATGGTTCTGACACAGAAGCTAGCGGATGCTAACGGTTTCCTAGCGCTGGTTCTGGAAGCTTCCTGTGTACAGCTAAATTATTCATTTGCCGGTTTGTTATTTTAGATGAAACGTTGAGACGCAGGAGCTGATGTCACTGCATGGTCGGGCGACAGAGACACTGAGTGGCAGAAACAGAAGAGAGACGTCAGGGGAAACGAGGAGCAGCAGCTTTAATTAATTCACAGGGAACTGTAACGCAGCCTCGCTCTCCTTCTGTCAGTCTGCCTCTCTCGCCCACTCTTGCTGTTACATAACGCTGTTGAAGCGCTCTTGTCATCACAGAAATGTGGTAACGTTAACAGCTGTTAGCACTCCAGGCTAAAGCAGAGCCCAGCTCTCACTGGCAGCCTGGCTGCTTTAGCCAGGTTCCCGGGTTTATTCAGGTTCCTGGGTTTATTCAGGTTCCTGGGTTTGTTCAGGTTCCCTGGTTTATTCAGGTTCCCGGGTTTATTCAGGTTCCATGGTTTATTCAGGTTCCCTGGTTTATTCAGGTTACCTGGTTTATCCAGGTTCCCTGGTTTATTCAGGTTCCCTGGTTTATTCAGGTTACCTGGTTTATCCAGGTTCCCTGGTTTATTCAGGTTCCCTGGTTTATCCAGGTTTCCTGGTTTATTCAGGTTCCTGGGTTTATTCAGGTTCCCCTGTTTATTCAGGTTCCCTGGTTTATTCAGGTTCCCGGGTTTATCCAGGTTTCCTGGTTTATTCAGGTTCCCTGGTTTATCCAGGTTTCCTGGTTTATCCAGGTTTCCTGGTTTATTCAGGTTCCCGGGTTTATTCAGGTTCCCTGGTTTATTCAGGTTTCCTGGTTTATCCAGGTTTCCTGGTTTATTCAGGTTCCCTGGTTTATCCAGGTTTCCTGGTTTATTCAGGTTCCCTGGTTTATTCAGGTTCCCGGGTTTATTCAGGTTCCCTGGTTTATTCAGGTTTCCTGGTTTATCCAGGTTTCCTGGTTTATTCAGGTTCCCTGGTTTATTCAGGTTCCCTGGTTTATTCAGGTTCCCGGGTTTATCCAGGTTTCCTGGTTTATTCAGGTTCCCTGGTTTATTCAGGTTCCCGGGTTTATCCAGGTTTCCTGGTTTATTCAGGTTCCCTGGTTTATCCAGGTTTCCTGGTTTATTCAGGTTCCCGGGTTTATTCAGGTTCCCTGGTTTATTCAGGTTCCCTGGTTTATTCAGGTTCCCGGGTTTATCCAGGTTCCCTGGCGTCGTTCATCCCAAACACCACCCACAGCGGGCGGCAAACTCGCTTTTTGATTGGTTGTTTCTGGTGTGAGAGTTGATCACATGGACTTAGAGAGCTGACCTTTGACCCGTGCGGGTAACACAGGTGAACACCGTCAGGGAGGCTGGGGTTCACCTCCACCAGGGAGGCTGGGGTTCACCTCCACCAGGGAGGCTGTGCTCCACCTCCATCAGGGAGGCCAGGGTTCACCTCCACCAGGGAGGCTGTGCTACACCTCCACCAGGGAGGCCAGGGTTTACCTCCATCAGGGAGGCTGGGGTTCACCTCCATCAGGGAGGCTGTGCTCCACCTCCACCAGGGAGGCCAGGGTTCACCTCCATCAGGGAGGCTGGGGTTCACCTCCACCAGGGAGGCTGTGCTCCACCTCCACCAGGGAGGCTGTGCTCCACCTCCATCAGGGAGGCCAGGGTTCACCTCCACCAGGGAGGCTGTGCTCCACCTCCACCAGGGAGGCTGTGCTCCACCTCCATCAGGGAGGCCAGGGTTCACCTCCATCAGGGAGGCTGTGCTACACCTCCACCAGGGAGGCCAGGGTTCACCTCCATCAGGGAGGCTGGGGTTCACCTCCATCAGGGAGGCTGTGCTCCACCTCCACCAGGGAGGCCAGGGTTCACCTCCACCAGGGAGGCCAGGGTTCACCTCCATCAGGGAGGCTGTGCTACACCTCCATCAGGGAGGCTGTGCTACACCTCCACCAGGACTCCAACCACGGCCGGTCTAAAATAAACAAGTGACAAAACAGTTGGGACTGAATAGATCAGCTGATGAGAGAAGTGGTCACTATAGCTACAGTCACTGTTGCCAGGCAACCAGCTCCCTGAGGGCTCAACAGCTGTTGCCATGGAGATGCTGATCATGTGCTGAAACTTGTGTTTTTACAGATGAACGGATCGGAAGGAGAGCTGGAGTATGAAGAGATCACACTGGAGAGGGTGAGGGAGTCCACACACACACACACACACACACACACACACACACACACACACACACACACACACACACACACACACAGAAATAAATCTGGAGGAACTACAAACATTCTATTTTAAGCTCGTTTTTTTTTATTTTTGGAAACATGGAAATTGTTCAGAGAACAGCTGAATCAGATCCACAATCAAGTCCAGTTCTGGTCCAGTTCTGGTCCAGATCCACTCAGTAAACATGCACACAGAAAGGTCACCGGTTAACGTGACGTCATTTGGGTCAGAAACTGGACCCAAAAGTGAAGGAACCAGGAGACAGAACGAGTGAAGGAACCTCAGAGTAGAAAGACCCACAAAGGCAGAAACGGACAGAAAACAGGCTGATTTACCGGGTCAGAGATGAAGCAGGTCAGAACCAGGCCAGGACACTCTGCGCGCGCCACGCCGAGACCTCAAGGTGTGCGTGATGGTCCTGATTGGGACCGTGACACCCTGAAGGCGCGTGAGACAGCGGCGTGTTTACGGTGACCTCTGTCGGCCACTCCCGGTACTGCAATTAAATGTCTGCTGCTCAGAAACCCAAAAAAAGATGAATGTGTGTGTGTGTGTGTGTGTGTGTGTGTGTGTGTGTGTGTGTGTGTGTGTGTGCGTGTGTGTGTGTGTGTGTGTGTGTGTGTGTGTGTGTGTTCCAGGGGAACTCTGGCCTTGGTTTCAGTATTGCTGGGGGGACTGATAACCCTCACATTGGAGATGATCCGTCCATCTTCATCACTAAGATCATCCCTGGCGGCGCCGCTGCTCAGGACGGCCGGCTGAGGTTCGTCCGTTTGGGCGCCAGCGGCAACCATCCGGGGGCGGAGCCTCAGACCCCACTGCTGGTGTGTGTCTCTCTCTCTCTCTCTCCAGGGTGAACGACAGCATCATGTTCGTGAACGACGTGGACGTCCGCGAGGTCACTCACTCCATCGCCGTGGAGGCGCTGAAGGAGGCGGGGCCCGTCGTCAGGCTGTACGTTCTGCGGCGGCGCCCGCCCAGCGAACGCATCATCCAGATCAAACTGATCAAAGGTCCCAAAGGTAGGAGCGGGGCAGCGGGGGGGGGGCGCCCCGGGTGTCAGCCGTGTGACCGCCGGGTCTGTGGCGCTCTGGTCCAGGTCTGGGCTTCAGCATCGCCGGCGGCGTGGGGAACCAGCACGTGCCCGGAGACAACAGCATCTACGTCACCAAGATCATCGAGGGCGGAGCGGCGCACCGCGACGGACGCCTGCAGATCGGCGACAAGATCATCGCTGTAGGAGAGCGGCCACCTTTGCTGCCGGCGCCGCCCGGCGACCGCCCTACTGACGACCTCTGACCCCCCACAGGTGAACCACATGTCCCTGGAGGACGTCCTCCATGAGGATGCTGTGTCTGCCCTGAAGAACACGGGGGAGGTGGTCTACCTGAAGGTGGCCACGCCCACCTCGCAGTACATCCACCACGTAGACCGCTACAGCCCGCCGGACCTGACCAGCTGTACGTATGCGCTCCCCCCTTCCTGTTTGGCGGAACCATGTGACCCCCGGAGACGCCGCAATGTCGATGTCACCTCCCCGGTTCCCCCCGCAGCCTACATGGACCCCGACTACATGTGCGATTACCCACAAGCCCTCCCTCCTCCTTCGCCGCGGCGCTACTCGCCCGTCCCGCGCGGCCTGATGGGCGACGACGACTACTCCCGGGAAGCTCGCCGGGTCTGCGTGCAGCGCGGCTCCACCGGCCTCGGCTTCAACATCGTGGGCGGAGAGGACGGGGAGGGCATCTTCATCTCCTTCATCCTGGCCGGGGGGCCGGCGGACCTGAGCGGGGAGCTGCGCAAAGGGGACCAGATCCTCAGCGTGAGTACGGACCAGGTCCAGAAAGACCACGAAGCTCAGGGCTCCAGAACCAGACCAGCTCCTGACAGCCACCAGGGTGTGTGTGTGTGTGTGTGTGTAGGTCAACGGCGTGGATCTAAGGTACGCCACTCACGAGCAGGCGGCGGCGGCCCTGAAGAACGCGGGCCAGACGGTGACCATCGTGGCTCAGTACCGGCCGGAGGAGTACAGCCGCTTTGAGGCCAAGATCCACGACCTGAGGGAGCAGATGATGAACAGCTCCTCCGGGAGCCTGAGGGCCAACCGCACCTTCTACATCAGGTGAGCGGCGCCGGCCCCGCAGGCGCGGGCGGAGCCGCGCTGGTGCTGACCGCTGCACCCTTTCAGGGCCCTGTTTGAGTACGACAAGCAGTGGGACTGCGGCGTCCTGTCCCAGGCCCTGGACTTCAGCTTCGGGGAGGTCTTCCACGTGATGGACAGCGCCGACGACGAATGGTGGCAGGCCCGGCGGGTCAACCAGCAGGGGGAGCTGGAGGAGCTGGGATACGTCCCGTCCAAGAAGAGGTTGGTTGGTTTCTCCCCGACGGAGCGGAGACGGCGCGGGGACGGCCGCTAACGCGGGGACGGCCGCTAACGCGGGTGGTGTTTGTGTCTTTCAGAGTGGAGAGGAAGGAGTGGTCGCGTCTGAAGAGCAAAGGTGAGACAGGACAGAGGACAGGCGGTCCAAAATGTTCCGAGCCTGACGCTGAGCTGTGTCCCCGCAGGCAGGGAGGCCTTCGTCCACAGCTACGAGCTGGTCACGCAGGTCGAAGGTCAGTCTGCGCTTTGGCCGAGGGGACACCGACAGACGGAGACAACACAGGACACACACACACACACACACACACACACACACTCGAGGACGGACAAGCAAGACAAAAACCATCGAGCGGCAGGAGACAGTTGGATGACTAACCTCCCCCGTCTCTCTGTCCCCAGTGGACTACGCCCGTCCCGTCATCATCCTGGGCCCCACCAAGGACCGCGTCAACGACGACCTGCTGTCAGAGTACCCCGACAAGTTCGGCTCCTGCGTCCCTCGTAAGCGTCCGTCTGCGGGTGGGCGGAGGCCGCAAACGGGGGAGTGAGTCATGTCGCTGTCCGCAGACACCACCCGTCCCCGCCGGGACTACGAGATCGACGGGCGTGATTACCACTTCGTGGCGTCGCGGGAGCAGATGGAGAGAGACATCCAATCACATCGCTTCATCGAGGCGGGTCAATACAACAACCACCTGTACGGCACGTCTGTGCAGAGCGTCCGGCAGGTGGCGGAGCAGGTGAGACACCCCCACCACAGGCGGAGCCACAGGCCTCCCGTCAATGCTCTGTGTGTGTGTGTGTGTGTGTGTGTGTGTGTGTGTGTGTGTGTGTGTGTGTGTGTGTCCACCAGGGAAAGCACTGCATCCTGGACGTCTCCGCCAACGCCGTGAGGAGGCTGCAGGCCGCTCAGCTCCACCCCATCGCCATCTTCATCCGACCACGGTCCCTGGAGAACATCCTGTAAGTGACGGCCAGCCTTTCCAGAGAAGACATCTGTGCTTGGGTGACGGACGTGTGTGTGTGTGTGTGTGTGTGTGTGTGCAGGGATCTCAACAAGCGTCTGTCAGAGGACCAGGCCAGGAAGGCTTTAGATCGAGCGATTAAACTGGAGCAAGATTTCCTGGAGTGTTTTACAGGTAAACACACACCTGGTGCACAGAATCAGTTTGAGAGACAGCGTGTGTGTGTGTGTGTGTGTGTGTGTGTGTGTGTGTGTGTGTGTGTGTGTGTGTGTGTGAGGGGGCTGTTTGTGTGTGTGGGTGTGTGTTTTTGCTTGTGTGGGTGTGTGGCTGCCTGGGACTGTAGGCAGTACCAGTAATTGTGATGCTGAGTCATCCTTGTGCGTTTGTGTGTGTGTGTGTGTGTTTGTACTTAGCCATCGTCCACGGCGACAGCTTTGAGGAGGTGTACCACCTGGTTAAAGTGGTCATCGAGGAGCAGAGTGGCCCTTACATCTGGGTTCCCGCCCGGAACAGACTCTGATTGGCCGCTGCACACCGTCAGGATGGTCTCCATGGAAACCGCCTCCTCCTGCTCCTCACAGCCTGATGGAGCGTGGGCATCCTTCTACGGTTCTCGTTTCCCTTCTGCAGGACGGTGATGAGCGAGTGTCCTGCTCGGACCGGACTGCTGCTGGACCTGGTGATCAGATGATTGATCACCTGATCAATCAATCATCTGCATGATCAGAAAAGAACAAAGCTGCAGAGCTGAGTTGGCATTTCAGTATTTATACTCCTATTTATTTATTAGTCAATTAATTTGTGTGAAAATGATGCGTGTGTGTGCGCGCTCGTGTGTGTACAGACAGACTCGTGTGACTGTAAATAAAACGATGGGGCTCAAACACACGGTCTATTCAGGGCTACAAGTATCAAAAACTGGACTACAACAGCCAGCATTCCATCACGGTGACGAAATACATTACCCACGATGCCTCATTGCTTGGACGGTTCCGATCCCAGCGTCTGGATCTGGACCGGAGCAGCGACGTCCTCCGGACTGTGAAGCAAACACCACCCGTCAGTCTCAGCCTACAGCAACTGTGATTCCTGCTCCATAAACAGTCGCCACAGTGTGTTCTTAACTTGACACCATCCGTAACTGTGAACAAGTCATAACCATGGCAACTGGAACTGATGGTGGATCCAACATGGCCCCTCCCGCCCTGGTTTCTGATGGTTCCAGAGCTGCTCTTGACTGAATATCAGGGTCATTGTGAATATGAATAATGATTATAATCTCACACACTAGATAACTGCGGTAATCCTTTCTTTCCTGAGCACTGAAGTGACACTTTATAAAAGTGATAAAAGCATATCTGAATATTTATTATCATGTGACATACACTGATACACACGTACACAGTTGTCCAATTGCTGTGTTATGAAATAATTAGTTCTAAATAAATTTAATTAAATTGTGTAAAAAAAAAAAAAAAAAACGGCAGTAATTTGTGTGTTTTTTAATGTATTAAACTGGGTGGTCATATCAAGAGAGTCCACATGGGGGCGCAAAAGAGCAACTAAGGTGGAGAAACGTAAAGCGGCCTCACAAAGATATTAAACATCCGTTAACCCTCCACAATAAAAGTCTACCGCGTCATCGGGACAACATGAATTTCCTGTTTGATCAAAGTGGCACCAAAGAGAAAGAAAATAACAAACAAATTCAAAATATTCCCATTCCACCAGACTGAGTTATGATAACTGTATTCCAGCAGGAATATTAATTATGATAAAAGCATATCTGAATATTTATTATCACGTGACATACACTGATACACACGTACACAGTTGTCCAATTGCTGTGTTATAAAATAATTAGTTCTAAATAAATTTAATTAAATCGTGTTTAAAAAAGCAGTAATTTGTGTGTTTTTAAATGTATTTTTAAACTGGGTGGTCATATCAAGAGAGTCCACATGGGGGCGCCAAAGAGCAACTGAGGCGGAGAAACATGAAGCGGCCTCACAAAGACATTAAACATCCGTTAACCCTCCATAATAAAAGTCTACCGCGACGTCAGGACAACATGAATTTCCTGTTTGATCAAAATGGCACCAAATAGAAAGAAAAGAAATTCAAAATATTCCCATTCCACCAGACTGAGTTATGATAACTGTATTCCAGCAGGAATATTAATTATGATGAACGTCATTTCTATGACGTTTCAGAGTGTGTGGTGTGTACGTTCCACAGGTGCGCGCTCATGGCGTTGGCGGCTCCCTGCAGCGTCCATGTGAAGAGGGCGAGCTGCCTCCTGAAGTGCTTCTCATCAAAGCGTTCGGGGTCAGAGGTCAGCCGGTCCAGGTGCTCGCTGAGAGCACTCAGAGTGTGCTCGCCACGGCCGTGGATCACATGACGGAACGGCGTATCCACCACCGACACATACTGGGACAGGAAGAAGTACTCCACCTGCACAACACACAGACACAACACACGCTCCCTGACAACCCTGAACGACATCAGGACAAATGCCCGGGTGAGGGGCACAGGGGTGGATGTGCAGGACTCGTACCCTCATGATGCGGGTGTTGTAGGAGCGTGAGGTGGCCGGGTCGTATAGATCGCTGCGGTCGATGGCGCTCTGCAACGATTGGGCAGCGCGGCTGTAGTCGCCTCTGGCACTGAAGACCCACTGAGGAGACAAACCTCTGGACTGACGACACACAACAAACAAGCCAACGCTGAGGTCTCCGCTTGATGGGGGGGTCAAAGGTCACAGCTAAATTGAAGGCTAGCTGCTCTGCTGGCAGAAGTGTGTGTTTCACCATGTGCTACGCAGCTGAAACTCTTTTTTTTACACTGGTACACAGTTGTTCAATTGCTGTGTTATGAAATATTTAGTTCAAAATAAATTTAAATAAATAAAAAAGGCAGTAATTTATGTTTTTCATGTATTATTAAACAGGGCGGTAATTTCAAGAGTCCACATGGGGGCGCTAAAGAGCAACTAATAAACGGCATCTTCCGGTGAAGAAACGTGAAGCGGCCTCACAAAGACATTAAACATCCGTTAACCCTCCACAATAAAAGTCTGCCGCCTCATCAGGAGTCTGCTGAGGGGATGCGGGTGTTGTAGGATGGTCAGGTGGTGTTGACCTGCGGTGCTGAGGTGAACATACCTGCAGCTCTGCAGAGTGTTTGTTGAGTTTAGCGCTGAGCTGCAGCACCGTCTGAGCGTAGGAAGTGATGCGTAGCGGCAGGATGTGGTCGTGGGCCAATCGCAGCACCATCTCTCCCACCAGCTCCCCCAAACTCCTCCCCGCAACGCTCAGACGACCTCCGAGCACTTCCTGGAGCCGGCCCACGCTGTCCAAGGGCGTGTTGACAAACGGGTAGGCTCGCTCCTGGAGAGGTGACATCATCCTCGGATGATGACGTCACGGTGACATCACAGGAAAGAAGAGGTGGCGGCAGAACCCGACTCACCTGGCTGAACCTGAGCTCCATGGCTGGAACACCTGCAAACGCTGTGAAGGTGTAGGCGCCGCTGTTGACGGACAACGGCTTCAGGCTGGCAGAGGAGACGCGTGTCAGCACACACGGCAACACCTGTGGCTCTGTGTGTGTGTGTGTGTGTGTGTGTGT
>BJFM01002265.1:55571-69890 GCA_016586285.1 Arothron firmamentum | reverse complement strand
ACACACACACACACACACACACACACACACACAGAGAGAGAGTTGTGCAACATATTGAACAGGAGAACATCTCTGTTTCCAGATGCAGAGATAGAGGAAAAAAGGAAAAGATGAAGAAACGGAGGCAGCCCTTCTGTGCACTGTGATCTTGTATAATTTACTTTTTCTGACATTTCTCATGTGTAGTTTGGGTGATTGTATAATCATGTTTTGTTCAGTGACCTCCCAGTGTAACATCAAAACATGTTGCCTGAGGTTCATTCATTCCTTTTGGATGTCCGAGCAGCTTTTCCATCCAAACACATTACAAAAAGGTCAAAAGTTCACTCCTCTAAAGACCAAAGGTTTCTCAAAAAAAAAAAAGGGGGGGGGGGATACATCTGCTCGTAAAATACACTATTTTGCAACAAGCATGTCTATGTAGGAGACATTGCTACACACTTTAGCATCAAAAAGACACAATCATGAGCAGAGCTCATCTGTCAGTCATGATGTTTCCCTGATTTTAATGGCAAAAATCACCCAGAAACCAGCAAACAGTAAATTGAAAAATATATGTTATTTAGAACTACACAGACGTGGACCGATCTCACTCACGCAACAAATTTTAGAGAGAAAAATGAGTTGCAGAGCTCCATAAAAACTGCTCGAAGATGTCTGCCGGATGAAAGAAGTCCTGTCTGACAAAGATGAGCAGATCAGGAGGGCAGTCAAAACATGACAACTGAGGACGGTGATGTTGACCCTGCTAACCAGCACAGCAGCAACCAGAGGTTCTGCTCAGGAGAAACCTCAGGAGCAGGAGAGCCTGAGATAACATCAACAGCAGGAGACAAGCAGCACCTCCATAAGGACATAAAAAAAAACCTTCAGGAAGCCGTCTCCCTCCCTCTCACTCACTTCCTCCACTCCAGTTTTCTTCTAACATCCCAGCTTCTCACTCATTTTTAAAAACTTGAAACAGTTTTGCTACTCCATTGTGTTAAACTCTGGTCTGTCAAGTCAGAAGAAACTAGTATTGAACTGCGGCTCCTCAGGGGGGGTGCGGGAGGAATGAGCTCAACCAGTTTGATGGAGAGATAAAGCACTTTCCAGTTAAATGGAGGATCTTCTATGTATTTGAGAGAACTGGGCTCCTCCATCAGAAAAACGATGATGGGAACATAAATGGCGAAATGAGTTTCAGTGTATTTTCCTTGCCATGTGTGATGTTTAGCAGCACGTTGGCGTGGCAATGGGTGTAATAGACCCGACCACTGAAAGCCCTCTTGGCTGTGTATTTTGTTTATAGCTTTTGATCTTGGTTCGGTTTCCATCTTTTCTTCACTGGAACGTTTCAGTTTTAAATCAAACCAAAAACTTGTCGATGCTGCCGGCCTAGCAAACACCAGGTAGGTGTCCAGATCCAGCGGCCTCGCGTCCATCATTCCAGACTCACCGTTACATGAGAGCCGGGTGTAAGAGTTGAATAGGTAAAGACGGAGCCTCTCGTCTTTTGTCTCCCACACCTGTAAACATCTAGACTGATTCCATTAGTTGGAAACTGGGTCTTCCCTTAAGGCAGGTTAGGTTATTATAAAAATCATCTGCTGTTAAAATAATTTAAAACATAAATCCAGCATCTAAACTATACATTAATTAAATTATAAAATAATTTTAAAGTAGCCATCCTTGAATAAAGAGAAACCAAAAAAATTAACAGAGACGAAGTCAAAGATGGGAAAGATCATCCAAGGGACAAGAAGACAAGGGTGAGAAGACAGTGATGAAAGCGTGCAACCTCTGGCTTGTCCCAGCAGAGACGCCAAACTGCACGCCAAGGTGTGTGAAAGACAGAGAAAGGCGTATGTTTAATGTTAGAGTGAGAAAAGGCACTGTGCGTGCGTGCGTGTGTGTGTGTGTGTGTGTGCGTGTGTGTGTGTGTGTGAGGACGCACTGTGATCACATATGTAACCGATTGTCTTTCAGTGGAGGCTTGAAAGACTCCACCACATTTTACTAACAAGATAAATGGACCAATTATAAAGCATCACAATACACCAACAGGATATGTGTGTGTGTGTGTGCGTGCGTGCGTGCGTGCGTGTGTGTGTGTGTGTAATCCACATCTGTGGATGTTTATCACATCATTGAAGAGAGACAGAGAAGGAAGGAATTAAGATGGAGAGAGCGAGAGAGGAGTTAATGAGGGCGATTGTGTTCTCCAAGCCAACCATGTCTCTCTTGGCGATGACAGGGACCCTGTTTGACTCATCTCAAAAAACCAAAAGCCACAAATAAGAACGCAAGCTGGGAAAACGGTCACATCATTGGGGCAGTGGTGGAGATTATTATTTTATCATCAGCATCATTTGAAACCTAATTTTAATTCCCAGCAAAGCTACATGTTGCTACGAAAAGTTATTTCTTCAAGTGCTGGCCTCGAACCATTCTCCGTTCAGTGTGGAAAGTTAGCATTTAACTGCATTAAAGCGAGTAAGTTGAACGTCATAAATACCCTTTATGATGATAGACCACATTACTTACTGAAGGGGGCTAAACGGGCACACGTGTAACTGTTAGGGTTAACATAATAGCAAAGATATTAGCTCTAATCCTCTTTAAGTACTTACACAACAGAATACATAAGAGTACATGCTAATTTACCAAAACGAATGCACCGAAAATATAAAGGAGGACTAGCAAGGAAGGTCTTATGAGAGGAAAATCACATCTAATTCAGTGTAGAACTCTTAAATACAGGTAGGAAAGTAAGTGACAGGCAGCTGGAGCGTTCCAGCTCCTCTATGAATGGCCACAAGGAGAACGTGTGTTGAACCCGTTCTGCTTTATTGGAAAAGTATCAGGATGGTGAAAGTCTCAGACAGTCCGCTGCCGACAACAGCTGGAATTCATAGCCTGAACTTTGTCGAACTTTACATATAATTTCATCCATCTAAATAGATTCACTTTTAAATTTTGGACCAATTCACCAACTATGTTGCAGTCAACCAGAAAGTCTTGTGGATCTGCCAGAAGTTTGATTTCACTGCTCTGTCTCTTGTCTTCCTTGGAGCGAGTAAGCTGTGTGTTTAAACTTTCAGGCCACCAAGAATTAACTTCTTTTTAAAATTCCAAATCCATGTTGCTGAAAATCACAGCTCCACACCAAAAAAGTATACATGTGAACCCCTGTTTGTCTTTTTGGCTCTATCTGCACCAGAGTGCATGACTTTAAATACTTTATTTTCATTTCCTAATTGAACAATTTGAATTTGCTGCACATGTCACTAAAAGGTCAGGAGAATCATCTAAATCAAAATCTTATGAACATAAGATTTTAATTGTCATCACGGCTCGGTCAGCTGGAGGGATGTGGCAGATAGAGACGGTTCCTGCAACCTTGATGTCTCTGGGGGTGAGCAAAATCACTGAAACATTCAAATCCAAAAGCTATTATTTTCTTTTAAGCTTTCTAAGTCTGTCATTTTGCCCATACATCATCTCTAATTACATTTTGATGTGTGAAAAATAAATTTAATCCTTAGATGAAATGAAACCCAGAATGCTGGGATGTAAACCCTTCACCACTGTGTTCAATTTTAACTTGTGGCTTTGCTCGACCCTTTTAATCGAACCCACTTGGGAACAAATGTGGGAAGAAAGATTAGAAATGCAAAACAAAAGAGACCACATGAAACGCTGCTGCTTGTAATAAGAAATAGAAAGTCAAAAAACCTGATTGAAACCTTTGCCCCCTCCTCCGGGATCTGAAGATGTGGGAAGACACAATGAAATGCTCGTAAACAAGTTTAGATTGGGACTTGAACTGCTGACCCTGGGCCTTTGACCATGTGGAAAACAGTTTACAGGCCAGAGTCTTCAACAGCTAAACATCCACCCATATGGATCCAGTTGTCCATCAAAGGCCAGAGTGGGGAAAATAAACATTTATACGATTTTTCGCTTTAAAAAAAAAGGAAAAATAAAATCTTCCTTGTTACAAGCCCGGAGCAGGCAGACCTGTTTGTCTTTCTGTGTGCTGCTAAATTATCTGATAATGGTTACAGGTGCTTTAAGGTACTATCTCACCCATTCTGACCAGTGATACCTCACAGTGGAGGTCTTCATTTGGCAGCGTTTTACCCTTAGTGTAATCTATAAAACATCTCTGCAGAACTTCAGGCTTGTCTCACCTCCAAGTTAGTTTTATTGATTGAATTCCACACAATGTGCTCCGGCCAAACCATCTGGCTCCAGCGGCTGCGGACTCACATTCGCCCGAGGCTTTATTGACAGCACAGTTCAAGAGGAAAACAAAGGTCTGTCAACTAAACAAGCTGCAGGCTTCTGACTTGCAATATGTTCAACATCGGCAGTGACAAAAGGAATCATTTCAGAGCAATAAGAGACTCTGCAGACAGATGTCACGCATGGAGGAGGGGAAAAAAAAGATATTTGACAAAGGTGCAGCTCCAGCTCTGCCTGAAGGAGTTGAAGTATTGCCCTTTATGAACGCTGTCCTACGTCCTCCATGACCCTGACAGAACCACACAAGCATGCAGCCACGACAAACACTGAATACAGGAAATTTAAAAACGATGAGGGCAAAAGGACAGCAGCTCTGTGCATAAAACCTGTCTCGTTCTTCTGACTCTTTACTGAGGTACCGGCACAGAAGAGTGGCTCAATGTCTGGTAAGATGTTTGCCAGGTATTCAAATACACATCTGCTACACGGAACAACATGTCCAAAGAGAAAACATTTTCAAATCTCAGTTCTGAGAGCAATTTGGCAAGTGACAAAAAAACAACACTTTCAAGGAAAATCTCATGACGGAAAATACATGACAGAAGCTGCCCCAAAAGGTAATATTTGTGGTCTTTTCCCATTTCATGTTGCAGATTTGAACATGAAAAATGCTCTCTCTCCTCTGTGACTTTATGACACACCATTTTTCCCTCACCGTTCCTTCTGTTTCTATACTTACACTCAGACACACTTTCAACGTCGTTTCGCACATGCTGCTCTCATAATTTGGAGGTGAATAAAGGTTTTTTTTTTTTTTTTATTGAGGTTTAATGATGTGTTCAAACCGAGCGTCTCTAAAATTCAGACACAGAACAGAGAGCTGGCAAAGAGACCGGCCTTTAGATGGGCGAATCACACCTACACACACTCACACACACACACACACACACACACACACACACACACACACACACACACACACACACACACACACACACACACACACACACACACACACACACACACACACGTTACAGTAAAGCTCTGACCCTCATCTGACAGTCTGAATATACGAGTGGGAAAGTCATGTCTCCCACACTGTTAACATGGACTTCACATCCTCTGTTCTGACTTTCACACCCTCTTTGTGTGTTTGTAAAAAGAACATGCATGTAAGAAGGCTCTCTGGGCATATAAACAGGAACGGGGACAGAGGAGACAGACAGGGGTACTATGGTAAACCAATTAGCCTGGAACACGGAAAAATTGGTGAGGTAGGCAGACTAGAGAACAGAAATCACGTTCACTGGAGGAGAAATGACTTCAAGTGACAAGTGGCTTGATTAATGGAAGACAATCAAATAATATTTCAGTATTCATTTTACTACACTTTTACTGTAACATCACAGTGAGACCCAGACCCTCCCAGTGTCGCGTGGTTGGAGATAATCTATAAGGAAAACGATGCATAATCTGATCAGACAGTTTTTGCTTGGCTAATTTAACTAACCTAACAAATGCAAATCTGACTCTTATGCTGAGATGATTGCATGTTGCTGAATCCCTTGTAATATATTTATCATAAGAATAAAGCTACTGATGTGCACACTCACACACACACAGACACACACTCGTTTTTTTAGTGCTTACTGCGGATCAATTATCCAAATAATTCAACAAAGTTGGGTTTGGAGCCTCTGGCCTGTTTACATTAAGGTGCTGGGAAAAAGGCCAGGGTTCACTACAAGTTCATAAGGCCCTTGTAAGCTGCCGCTAAGGGGCTTGTAAGGTATTTATAGCACGCTACCATGGAACCCCCCCACTGCTAAAACAAATCATTAGCATCCTGCAAAAATCTTATACGACTCTGAAAAGGCAGTTTTTGAGGAAATGAGAAAACCTGGCTTATTTTCTCATCCACGGTGCTGCATTTTTGACATTTTAGAAGGTACCGTCAAAGGTCAGGTCTGGGCCTAGAGTCAGTGAAACACAATCATGAGAGATTTTTATACAAGATGGTCTTAATAACGTCATCTTATTTTACCAATCTGTCCATTGTTTTGATCATTTTTTGTGTCAGCACTGGCTACATAAAATCAAAGGATCTGCCCTAAGGTCGTGACCACTACATAGACTGAACCCTTGAACCTGCAGTGACAGAACATTTTCCAAACCACAGAGCTGGCCCTCCATTTAAAGAAGCCCAATTCGTGTCAGTTTGGGCTCCAGGAGGGCTGCTGTGCAGCCTCCGAGGGCCTGCCTGGGAACTTGCAGTTTAAATGGTGTTCTGGGGCTCATTATAGTGTCCTTGATGGGCTCATGGGGAGTTCATGGCGTGGTGGAGAAGGTCCGTTATACAGTGATGAAGGTTAATTAGGCCTGTGTTACAAGCACAGAAGGTCAGGAGCTCTGCAAGGTCAGTAGGTGGCGATCCTTTAGTCTGATCCTGCAGTGTGATCCTTAAGTGTGATCATTAGTGCGATCCTTTAGTGTGTCTCTGGACACATCAGCAAACAAGCTACAGAGAAACCAAAACCAAGAAATGAATAGTGGTGGCGTTCCAGAGTAGCATCATAATCAAGATGATTTTCTCCATCCCTCGGGATCAAGTGGGAAAAGGAATCCCATTCTTTAACTTTCTGTTTCATTTCGTCAACTTTTTCCCAGCCACTCTGTTGGGTTCATCACCCCGTCCAGTTGATGGGAAGCTTCGGGTCAATGTGTTTAACACACCCACAAATGCAAGAGGGCCCTACATGCTCGTTAATCTCCTCTCTCTGCGGATTATCCCGTTTCCAACACTTCCACTCTTCCTTCTTTAATCTCCATCTCTTCAGAGGCAGTCACCTTCTATTTAGTTGTACTTTTCACCTTTCTCTTCCTAAAAGTTAAGAATGTATCGGTTAAAAAAAAGAGAAAGAAAAAGAAGGCTCGTGCTGTCTAGTGCTTTCCTTTTCTCATTTCCTTCCACATACTTTCACCCCATCACGGCAGGTTTTGCAGCTTTTTTTCTACCTAAATGCTCAGGGGTGAAGAGTGCAGAGGAGAGCGCTTTTGCTTTGAGAGTCATGGTCATTACTGAGCTGCACGATCAGAGGGAGAAGAGGGGGGTGAGGGACGGAGGAGAGGAAAGAGTCTGGAGGAAGAACAGTGCTTAAGCCTTCTACAGGATATCAATGCAGCTGTCAGCCTCATGAGCGCCGTTGATGTCAGAGGAACTGCATTTCTTATCAACTCTGCTCAACCTGTTAACCACTCCAAACCTGTCAGCCTGAGATATCACAGATCTGCAGACTTTTCCTCGAGCATTCAGCCGTTTGTGTTCGACAGATACACAGCTGACACACACACACTTGGACCAGCATAAAGTGGCATGAGGTTATCCATCCTGAATTTAGAGGTGACTTTAGGATCTCTATCTAGTTGTAGGAGCCATCCACGTATCAAATTTAGCTTATTTTTAAAAGACTGTGTGGTTGTAGATTAGCATCCAGAATTTATTGAATCAATTCTTCCCTCTACCCATAAAATATTCCCTGTGTCACTGGCAACACAACCCCAAAGCAGGAGGGATCCACCCTCATGCTTAACATGTGATCAGGTAAAAAAACTTCTTGAGGTTTTTTGCAGTCCCAACCTCAGCTTGACCACCACTGTTAACTGCCATTTCATACATTCTGACGTGAGAAAATGGGCACCTGAAAAAACCTTTGCTGTCTTCTTCTGGCCTTCTCCTCTTTTTCGGACATCAATCCCTTGCATTTTCAGAGTGCTCGTTTGAGCTTAAGCTGTTTCTCAATACTCAGTATGCAAACACGATCCAAGCCTACCCTGAACTTGAATGTAACCCAAACTGCAATCCTGACCAGTCATTTTGAAACACGACAAAAGGAATAGCCTACATCATTCTCCTGCTTCGGACCTTTAGGGGACACACTGAACCACAACATCTCCAGTTTACTAATTAAAGATGCAAGATTTTTAATATATGCACCATGTATGCCATTGCTAATGCCAGTCGTTCATTGAGTTACAGTAACCTCATTTCTCTGTCATTCATGACCTTCTCACCCAGTATAGAATGGTGAAACGAAAGGCACAGAGAGCAACCAGATCACTCCCACAACTGCACAAACACACATTAAAAATGTGATGGAGGACATGTTTGTGGTTAGCACAGAGGAACTGCTATTGGACTATGCTGTCGTTTGCCAAAGCTCGGGGGCAGGGTGGGGGGAGAGAGAGCAGGGATAACTCTGCCAAAAACACCAAACCACAATAAAGCATTTCTAATCAGAAAGTGAATAGAAATGAATGGAATGGAAAGGAGGGCTAACATGCAGCAAGTTGCAGGGGGAAAAAAATGAGACCAGCTAGCATCTGACCTTGAATATATGCAGGGCAGGAATGGAGGACGGATGGATGCAAGAAGTGGACATACAGAGGGTGACAACCTGACCTCCAGAGGCCGGTCCAGGAAAATCACCAATTTCAGGATCATGTTGGATTTTATAACTATAACTGTATATTATATTAGGTCATTTTTAACTTATGTAGGTGTGTCAGTGTGGCCCAAGTCTTATTTTATACCAAATACATTCTGATTGGTTTGGGGCTGCAAAAACAAAGAACAGTGTCGTGTATTAGCATTCAACTCACAAATGTGCACAACATCTGGACAATTTAATGCTCCCTGCCATTTCCTATATGAAAGCCTGTCAGAAAGTCGACACAAGAATAGAAATTTGTGGTTTCTGCACCCTAAAAGCACAACCAGCGGTAATATTAAATGTCCAGGGTGATGTATAGCATTTGTGCTACAACAAGGCCTCATTCGCATGAAAGATCAAGTTGCTGAAAGAAGATTCTGCAAAGGTTCAACTGTTCTGGTGAGGAAAGCTGCCACTGTCTGCCAGTTGTCTGGTGGATAAAGAGTCCATCATGGTACAAACTGGCTCCTGCCTCAGAAGAAAATGTTAAAACAAAGGTGCAGAGAGACGCCTGGCACAATCAAAGGTTTCACTGGACAAGACGTCATCCCGGAGGAAGTGAAGAGAGATGAAAAACCTCTGCTCCACTTGTTGTCAGTTCCATTACACTTTCCATCAAACTATATTTATTTGACCACCCATTACTGGCGTTACATTGTTTCAGATGTCCTGGTATTTGTTGCAAATCTACAGAGGCAAATGAAAAAAGGGGAAAGGATGAGTGACACCCTGATTAAAAGGAGCTTGACTGTGATAATGACCCATCTGTCCACTGCACCTGAGCCGAATTCCTACAACACAGGCTGCAGGACATCTATCAGAGCATGCATCTGTCTTTGGGTATCCATAACAGCCCTCATCCCTGGAGGAATCCGTCACATCTTTCAATGTGGTGCGATTAAGAGACCTGAGGAGGCCTGGAACAGGTGGACCACCTGCAGGAAGATATGTGGGGACGGACGGCCAGGCCAAGAGAGAAGAATCAGATGGACTTACAAGCATTCTCTTCTTCTACCAATGATTAAAAAGGTGCAGATTTTATAGAATATGATGTCAGAAAATGCCTAAGATCCAGCAAAATCCTGCAAAACTGGAAGTTCCATCCTTGAAAACTCTAGCGCCACAACCCGTATCAAAGAATCGGCGGCAGCAGCAGCTTGTTAAATTAAAAAAGCACCGTCCTCCATCCTGGCTTTAAAGAAAAAGGTAATAAATGTTGATTAATCCATTAATTTTCCCTCAAGCCCTTATTTAAAAACCAGGACTCCAGGTCCTGATTTCCATTAATACTGTAAATCTGACCAAGCCTTTTCAGAAGCTGAGGAGGTGGTCCGTGCGTCTCCATTCATCAAGCCTCCAGGCAGGCTTTACTGCCACTAATTGCACATGCGGCTACAGGTCCCGTCTCCCGGCTGAAGAACTGAGGCAACGAAGTCGATGTGGGAGAGATTTACAGTAACGCTGAGGTCAGTTCTTTTTTAGAGCTTTCAAACACATACTATCAAGCCAGACAGATATGACATCATTGTGGTCAGTGATTTAATCGCCATTGGCGGCACCCGTGAGCCGTGCGCATGACTGCAGGCTTGTATATCAAGCCCCCCACGGTGAGCGTGTCTGTGTGTGTCTGAGGGCTGACACTTTTATCTTAATACTTCCATTTTTATTGTGGATCTGTTGATCTGTGTAAGCTCATTCTATTATCATCCATGTGTCCCCGATGTTGTGACAATTTTGTGCACACTGGTAGAGGACAGCCTCCAGGTTAAGTGAGTGCTTTTAAAATCAATATAAATATAAAGACAGATCCAACTGATTAGATATGAGTGCCAGCAGGGCTGATTTGCATGGTTAAACTGCTTATGAGGGTGAAGCAGCTCCATGGTGACAGCCTGTCCTGCTCCTCCTCCTGTAGGGGTCTGTGTGATGTCACCATCTCTTGCCTGGCCTTTTGCCTCTGATGAGCTGTAAATTACAGCCAGAGAGCTTTCCAGTGTCTCTCTGCATCAAGAACAGTGCGATACATCGGATAGATGTGCAGTAGTGACTAATAAAAGCAGACTGCCAGACTCTGACCCCGACCTCACTCGGCCCTTCTGTGGTTCCTGCTTGATCAATGCGGAACCTCGAGGTCGCCCCAGGTGACCCGCGCTCCCCCGACTCCTGCCGTCATCAGGTATAAACCGGGGGACGCCTCTGAGGGGCCAGGCTTTTACCTTACATGTTTATGGGGGATTATTTCCAGTAGAGCAATAAAAAGAATTAGTCCCTGCATTAATTCACATATCGGCAGAGTGATAAAAGTCAGCCACGCTTATAAATCACTTCACGTTGATGGCGTTTTGCTCTTTTAGGTGCAACAAGCTACAACATGCACAAGCCAGCGTCCACATGCACGTCTGAGGTGTTTAAACTGATCTTCCAAGGTGAACGAGCGTGAGGAAAGTCAGGGAAGAACAGAACTGTGCACAGCTGCCGTCTTCTGAGGGCATGAACCCAGAGAAGGGTAAAATCAAACATCTCATCCCTTCTCTTTGTCTTCCTCCGCATCCTTCAGACATGCTCCCCTGACCTCAATGCACACATCTGGCAGATGTTCAGAGGGAGCACAAAAAGCCATATGTTGTATGTATAGTCATGTTGAAGCTTCTCTTGGTAAATTTACATATTTTGATGTAGGTGTGAATTATTTCATTGGAACATTCGTGATGTATTGGAGGGCAAAACACATTCACATGCCAACATGTTTTACAAATTTCACATTACGCCGACATGACTTACAGGACAGCCAGGCCACAGGCGGAGCATCAGGAGATATTTACACTCCCTTGTGCTGATGCATGTGATAATTTATACATGCATAACCCTGTTTGTCGCCCAGAAGAGTTCAGACTCCACGGTTCCCACAGAACGCAAACCGCAGCAGCAGTTCAACCTTGGCTCCCCTCTCACTTCCTTTCTTCTCTGTTTCTCACTCTCACTTGTCTGTTTGTGGGGTTGTATTTTAATTTATTCATGGCCTTCCATGTGTTGCACAGCTGCGCCACAATGTCACCAGATCCTTGGCCTCGTCCCTAATCCACTGGTGCAGATCTGGGCTTGCAGTTGACGTTATTGCCATACCCTCCGTCTCATCTTTGAGAGGAGATGTGACAGATAACAGATGAGGGAACAGGTCGAGGGGGTGGATAGGAGTCCGTCCAAACTTCCACTTTAAAAGAAAGGAGAGGAATCTTTTCTGTTAAATTTCCACCCTAAACTGCACCACTCCTGATGTTGCATCCGTTTCGGTTTTATTCAATCTTTCAAATTACTTCAGCACCAACTGTTGCATTTTAAAATCATATTAACTGAAAAAAGTCCAGATGGTGTCAAAAGGACTACACAGCTGACCCGAAGTAAAACCAAACATCGCCCTCTGGTGGGGTGTTTATCATGTTCGTTCCATTGATGAGAAGTTAATCAACGCCTCAAACTGCCTGATAGACAACAGTGATGTGAAATTTCCTTATTTTAATTAATTTCTATGCTTTTCCTTTTCCTCTAGCATCTTTTTCCCCTCCCTCCCTGCTCTTAAAGCACAGCGCAGGCTGTGTGATTGAAATAGCAGCTCAGGTACAGAGCTGCATTTTCCATTTAGCTCTCTTTCATTCACTGTGGAAAAAGGTTAAATTTAAGTAAACCAGGCAGTAAAACACAACAGAATTCATTTAAACTCTAATAAAACCCCGCTGGTACATTAATAATGATGGTATGAGTCTGAATTGGTTGTCTTGGACTAAATTTTGTACCCCAGGGTTTGCTTTTCTGGTGACTGTTTATCATTTAATTCAATGTATTCCAACAGCAGCATTACCCAGCATGCCTCACTGATTGATGTCACTAATAAGCCCACAACTTACCACAGTATTCACCTTTTACTCGACTATGGTAAACGCACAAATAAACCCTCAAAATTATCACGCGCGCGTGAATGCAGACACAGCTCACAGGCATTAATATCAGCGGCTGATTCAACGACTCCCGAGGGTGCTGAACTTTATAAGTGAGATGGAAAACAAAGGCAGCGCTTACACAACTGCCTTCATAAACACACACGCTCACAAACCCATCCAACTTCTTAGCATGATTGATCGTGATAAAAGGGAGGACAGGGGCCTTGGCTGTCACACTTATTCTCCTGTTTGTGTTGGTCCTGCAGCAACACTCACTGAGCACTTTTATTATTGCCTGTGTGTGTGTGTGTGTGTCAGACAGAGTTTATGAGAGTACCTGATAAAGCTACTGAAAAACGTATTCTTCTCTTCCCTGTGAGCCATTTCTCACTTTGTGCACTTTTCCTTTTGCCCCTCAAGCCTTCTGATCGGGTGTTGCAGCAGGAACACAGAAAAGCCCGTAAAATTCACCTCCAGCACCCTCGGCTGTTTAATTGGCGAGGGGTTGTGATTGGCTGCTGGATATTTGCCAGCAACCAGTACGAGGCCTCGCTGTCCTCGTGCAAAACCGTGGCTCCTAAAACAGCGGGAGAACGGCGTGTGCGCGACGACCACATGTGCTACAGTCATAACATCCACAGTAGGAGGTCCAACGCCCACAATGGTGCTTGTAGTCCAACTGCTGGCGGCGGTCGAGGGCTTAGTCGCCACACCTCCAGTGACACACATTAAAAACAAGGAAACAGTATACTTCAAGCTGGTGCTTGTCTGTCCTTCATAGTACAGTTTTTAGGCTACGTCCAGCCAGAACATCAACAATCAGTCAAACAATCATCAAAAAGTCCGCCTTAAAGGATGCCTCTAAAATCAGTCACAGTAGTGGGCAAGTGCTCATTGCAGTTTTCAGTGTTTCTGCTGTTTAAAGTGTAACGAGCCATCACCACAGGCACTGCAAACCAACTGAAAAGATTATTCTCTTTAAAAATGAAAGAAAAACAAATAAAAACCCATAAACTGAAACATCGGTAACATGCTCTAGTGTGGAAAATACATACAGTATGCTAACACACACACACACACACACACACACACACACACACACACACACACACACACACACACAGATTAGAGGAGACTATGTAGTTGCTGAAGTCAGGGAAACAGTCATAACCTTTAAGTGGTCACTGGTGGAAACTGAGCCGAGCTGTGGAACAGAATTAGCACTAATGTATAGCTCTATTGTGGCCGGTGCCTTTGAAACTATCAGGATGTATCAGAAATGCACACATTCGTCATCGTCCCTGAGCGACTGGCCAAGGAAGCACACAGTAAACCCCGCTGACATGGATTACTTTCCGCAATCTAATAATCGCAGTAGTAAAACAGACTGAAAGCCCAGTTCTTGCAGTGTGCGTGAAAGAAAGCAGCAAAGAAGAAATTCAAAAGGTGCTTTCAAGTGAAGGGACTGGACCCTACAGGATATTATATCATGGAGCTGGCCAACATCCCGGGTATTTGATTGGCCATTTTCATTACATGTCGTCCACACTGACTGAACTTTAACTATCCTGCTATAAGTTCTGGCATTATGGATTCCGCATAAGCTGAGCATTTACTCAATTGAAATACAGCACAAAGAAACGAGGGGAGGGGGGGGGGGGGGG
>BJFM01002265.1:21638-55566 GCA_016586285.1 Arothron firmamentum | reverse complement strand
GGGGGATTACACCACATAAAAAGGGCAGACTCAACGAAGCAAGCCAGTTATGGTTGACATGCAGTCTGGCTGTTTCGCAGCATGTTGCACATCCTGCTAACATTTTAGGATAACCACAACATTACTAGATAAAATAGTATTAAACTGACTCTTCTGTCACTGCTGGCACAAGATTTCTCCAGACAGAAACCAATTAGAGAGTTACAGCAGAACACTACCAGCATACCAGCAGGGGAGTAACTCCTACGATTGCATGCAGACATGTTCACTACTGCAAACATCTTGCATTTCCACTCATGGTGGTCCAGGCCTGCTGCTTCGGAGACTAAGAGGTAGATGAAGACCACTCAGACACATGCAGCATGCAGAACAAACTCACTCAAATACCACAAAGGTGGTGTTACTTGGTTTGATCTGAACACAACCTGAACTGCTTTGGTTTGGAACTAATATAATTAGCACTGAGGTACTCTGGAATGCAGCTAGCTACGAGGTGCAAGTCAATATTTCCCTTGAAGAATCAATAACAGGCACTCTCCCCCTGCACGTGGACCAGGACACAACGGCGAGACAATGAACAATGAGCTGCTCTCGGGAACCCAACTGAGATTTATAGAGCAATCATCGCAGTATGAAGCTAGCTTTACAGAGGTTTATTGTGCAACTCCGACCACCAGGAAACACGGCAAAGCCCGCACGCAAAAAGACACACAAATCGCGACAACATGCGCCCTTCATTGAACCTTCAATCGGTCATCCCAGACGTGAGCAGAACACACACTTCATTTACCTTTTTACAGTCAACCATTTAGTTTCAGTGAATAATTAGTGATAAAAGTCTCTCCTATCACAAGCCAAAGCATTTATTAGAGCCGAAGCTAATTTGAAAAACATAATATCAATCTGACTTGGTAAACTCTAACCTGGAGTGAGTGCGTGAGCATCATAAAACCACGCAGGCGTCAACCAGACAGTACAAGCACAGGTATTGTTTGGTCGGGACTCTGGGGGGTAACATTACCAAACAGGAAAAAACTTTAAAGCTCCCACAATGCACAGCGCACGCAAAGACAGTTATGATGGTGCTCAGCATTGACGTGTAGAGCAAAACATTAAAAACAGGGCCTCTTTTGATTCTTTTGTCTCTCCTGGTGTAACTTCCTGTCCTGCACAGGAAACTGATATTTCAAGAGTCTATCCTTGACATTTTGGGATGTAGTTAAATGTGGTGTGTGCGTGTGAGTGGCGTCTGTCAAAAGTCTTTAAGACGTGTGAGAGTGGCTGCGAGTTCACACTTACTGTTCTTCTCAGTGTCTCAGTTGTTTCCTTTAAACGTCCCTTCAGAATAAGCCAGGACATCCGTTCATTTACTCTCACGCTGGTCTTCCTCCTCCGGCGCCGATCTCCATCGTAACCTGTGTGAACTCCCCCAGAAGGTCGCAGCATCTTAGATGAAGAAGGAACCCGACATGTAGAGAAAGGCATGTCAGGGGAATTCACAATACTTGTAATGACAGCATATAATTAGTGAAAACTAAAATTGGACATGATTTTTAAATGGAATGTAAATAAATAAATGAATAAATAATAAGTCACCTGTTATGATATTAAAATAATACCATACCTTCAGCTGGTGGCTCTGCATTCCCCACACATCTAAGGGGAACTTCCAGGTTTGACAGCCATAAGCTGTACGCGTTGTTTTGGGTTGTTTTTGTTGTTTCGTGACTTCTTAAGGGTTAAACGCTTTGCAACACGGTACCTTGAGCAAACAAGGCTGCAACGGTTGGAAAGTGTACAGGTGCTGGAGCCAATTAGTTAATTATGAATGGGCAGGTGCGTCGGTTAGCCTGTAGCTAATGCAATAGCTAAAAGGTCAACAACAGAGTCTCTACACAACATTTAAAGTACCGAGAGGATGGAACACTTCTCAAAAGTTAGAATATAGCTCGTTTTAATCTGATACCTTCTTAATTTAACTGCGCTTCATGCAACAAGGTGGTGCATGAAGCGTTGCATCATTAATAGCGTCATCATCAATAATGCAAATAAAATTCAGCAAAACTGTTGACACTAAAGCAACAAATCTGATTGACTTACGATGGATTCGGGTATGGAAAACTGTCATCTCTTCTAGAACACGTCGGTCCAAACTCCACTCCGAGTTTCACGCCACAAGACAGCCAGACATCACCAATGGAGCGCAGATGCCGAGAGTGACCCTGGCAAATGCAGATCTCTTGGTTTATTTTTTTTAAATTCAATCAGAATCCAGAATCAAATCTGGACCAGATGCTTGATTAAAATAATCCAAATCATTATGTTGTGAGCCATCCCAATCAAACTGTTTCTTTAATCTTAGAATTTAAAGTAAAATATTAAACAATATAGGAAATATGTCCCATAATTTAAAGATAGGAACAAAGAGGATATACCAGTGTTTGCTCAATTAGTAATATATCTAAATAGCTGAAGTTTTATTGGTTACAAGTTGAAATACTATAGAAGTAAATGGAGCATAATTCTGATATAAGGATGTTGCCCATGGGTGCTGTTTTGTTTTTTGGGGTTTTTTTCCCCCTCCTGGAGTGTGATACACAGCTGGAGCAAAGCTTTGATGTTCAGTTTTACAGCATTCTTTCACTGCCACATCACCCTGCCAGCTGTTCAATGATGAACTGAAGGATGAGGTAGCGATGAAGCAGCCGTACCTGAAAGACGTCACCTCACACTGCTACACCCTGACTCAACTCCTCAACAATTTGATGATCACCATCTTGTTAAATTATATGGCTTTTTCCACTCGGGCTGTTTAACCACATTCCTCACCGCTAGTTAACACAAAGGCTAATGAGGGAAGCATGGCGTGTAAAAGGCCTTTACAGCCTTGGTGGTACTTATAAACACCAAAACAACTGCAAAGGCATAAAACACATGCATATTAATAATGTTTAACAACACAACATGAACAAACCTGGGCGACACAGATGACAAAATATGGTAGATGCCAATCTTCCACTTCATGACGACTTTCTTCGGCATGGACATGAGCTACGTAAATCGTGTTACATCTTGATGCAGCTCAGCAGGGTCACACGCAAAGATTTAAATTTGTCCTTTTTGGAACTGAAGGCTGTTAGGAGACGGCATCATTTGACATCCTTGGAATGAGCCAGGGCTGAACTGATGAATGGATTCTCATTTTTCTACAGTTTGTGATGTATCATTACCATGTTCCCTTAATATGTTTAATCCAAAACTAATATGTCATCTCCAGCCAGAAGCCAAACGCTGACAAACAGACCAGCTGAGCCAATGAACCCAAATGTGGGGATCTGTATTGTGATGGGCCTCAGAGGTGTTGGTGTGAGCTGTTGATGCACATCTGTATGTGTGTGTGTGTGTGTGTGCAGGTGTGTGAGTAAATAAGCTGACTTCACCGGTCTGAAATTTGGCTGGGCCTCGGGTACAGATGGGGCTACTGCGGTTTTACATCTCGTTCTCGTCGCGTCCATGCTGCTGGTATGTGCCAGCATCCCCTCTGGTCATTTTCTGTCACATATGGTGCCCCATTGACCCCTCCACCTTCAAAGCTGCCCCAAACACACACACACACACACACACACACACACACACACACACACACACACACACACACACACACACACACACACACACACACACACACACACAACTTGTTGCTCACACCTTTCATAGCAGTGAGGTCACAAGAAAAAGGGATGAGGAAAAACAATATTGGAGAGGTGGAAGAGTGAGACCACAACGATGGAGTCACTCTTCCACCAGTTGTACATTTTAGTGTTTACTGGTTACTAAATTGATCCATGTGGAACACCAGAACAAACTAACCTACATATTTGATTAGCGTATAAACTAGAAATGACATGAACTTGTTATAGGGTGGACTGGCTCTTTAAATATGTCATGGATGCATTATTATTTTTCAAAATTGCAAAAGCACATGGGACGTTCAGCTGTGAACACAAGCAGAGATTAATAAGGAGGAGGAGGAGGAGGAGGAGGAGGAGGAGGTCACGGCAAGGTGAGGAGGGGAAGAGATGTGTGTGGGGAGGTGGGAGGAAGAGGAGAATGACTACGGAGGTCAAAGAAAAGGAGACAGAGGTGGAGGCCCTGGAACGGACCACCGTTACAGCCCACCCATACTGCACACACACACACACACACACACACACACACACACACACACACACACACACACACACACACACACACACACACACACACACACACACACACACACACAAACCCACACACACATAGTGGTCAAAGGTTCACCTGCAGTTCATGTTGACCATGACAACACCCCGGAGGAAGAACTGAACACACACTGTACAAGGGGAGGAAACGGGGAGCAGGGCGATGTGGAGTCAGGAGGGACGGATGCGAGGAAGAAGGTATGGTGGGAGGAAAGAGGAGAAAGCGATAATTTAGGCTTGCGGGAGCTCAGAGGAATCAGTCTGGCTTCTGGAGACACTGCAGTTCATATCAAGGTCAGTGAACGAAACTCACGTGTGGAATCGCACATGTGTGTTAATTGTAGTGTTTTGTGACGCACACACACAAGGCTTTGGTTTGGTTTCAAACAATCAAAACCCCTGCACGGAGGGAGCGATGGGAGCGGAGGGGAAAACATTTGCTAACAATCACAAGCTTTAATTAGCACATTCAAACTTGAACACTGTTAGGACCCAGTGCTCATGGGAAAATACAGTATTTACACCCCACAGTCACTTGATGTTCATAATGTAACAGTGCCAAAACAATGTTTGTGAGAAATGCGGTTTTATTGATGATGCGACACATGATGCAGTGCACATGATTTTACCCTCTGCATATGTGGAGTTGGACAGTCATGGGGGGGAACACATTCAGACTCCATCCCAGAATTATCAGTAATACTCTGACCAAAACTGCTAAAAAGAAAACTCCAACTGAAAATTGTCATGACGATGAGTACATTTTGACAGCATCTGAAACATATCCCCAACAGTTTAGTGCAGTTTCAGGGCATCAGAGGATCATCACAGTTAGCGTTGCACAGTAGATTCTGAGTCTGGCCCCTCCCACATCAGTGGCATCACAGCAGGCCCACAGAAGCATGGCCAGGAGAGAAACGGGTGCTCTTTCCACCCATCGGAAGTCTCTAAAGAGACAACAGGCTGTTTTTTTTTTTTATCACTGCAACATCGTGGCTTTTATCTCAGCAGCGACGCGGTTTCAATTTCACAGAAACAACAGAAATCCAGAGTAAAGTGAAGCTAAAGGCTAAAGGCACGTTGCATTTGGCAGATAAACGCTGAGCACAAAAATAATTTCTCACTCCAAATACATTTAAGGCTTTTTGAAAAATACAAGAGTAATGGCAACCAGCAGAAGGACCCTTTACATGCTTATTTCTGTTAAATCAGCTTTGACTATATTATATTTTGGTTTGTTGGTTTCTGCAGCGATATAAATGAATACGGCATCAAAATTACAGTTGGAAAATATTACAAAAACAAATTCTGAAAAGGATAAAAGAAAAACCACCACCCCAACCTGATAACTGATAATTTGTGGGTGAGAAATTAAAGAACCAAAGAGAACAAGGCCGATATTTGCGCTCTGATGAAGACTAAACCAAAGTAAACAGTGATCCCACCCCATAACCAAAGGATGCTTCTGAACTGAGCCCTCAGTAGCATTTGTAGGCACGAGCACGCACATGCACACACAGAATAAATAGAAATAATGTGTTTGTTTTCACTCAATCACAAGTTTCGCTCTTTGGTTTCTGTGTGTCCTCCTTATCTACACACATCTATCTCTTTCAAGCCAGGCTTTGCAATAATACCAGTCAAACCCTCAGATCAACAAGAGCAAATCCGCAGACTTAACCTGCTCTGCCCGGAGCCAGCGGGAGGACGGGAGGGGGAAATGGAGGGAGGATTTGTGGAAGAAGGAAGGAAAGTGAACTGCGGAGGAAACGGTGAAGGAAAGGATGCCAGGAAGCGAATGCGCCTTTTTCCTGATATAAGGCAGATATTGTGATTGTGGCCTAAAACATCTGGTGAAGATTTCCAATTGCCTCGAAGGCATCATGGTGAAGTGATTCAGAAAGGTTCCTTCTTGTGTTTTTGAGAGATAAACTCCGAGTCCTCACCGCTGCCTGACCTGCCTCATCATAAAAACAGAACCAACACCCGTCAGCTTTTTTTGACATTTGGGACGGCTTTAAGTCTTCTCTGCACAATGAGAGGAACAATGGAGGCACAGAGGGAGTCCCATGCTGAGATCTGATCATGCTAAGCTTGAAAGTCTTCTTCTGGTGATTTAGAAATGTCACAATAAAACACCCTCTTGCACTTTAGAGGCATTGTTGAGCATGAGGCACTATTGCTATTCTGAGCATTGCTGTTGGAAACGTGTAAATTCAGAGAGATGAGGGGAGAAGAACAGAGAAAAAAGATGAAAATCTACTAAATTCAGGCTTTTTCCATTTTTCTGTCTGCTACTTCTCTTTCCGTCACTTTGCTGCCTTGGCTGGTCCAAAAGGCCCCACCATCTTCATGGCAGCATAGTTCTGCAGGATGAAAACATACCTTTCTGCATTTTGTTGATTGTTGACAATTATGTATTTATCATGGAAAATTCACAGTTTAGATCCCTGATAGGAATTGTTTTTCTGTTTAAACATGCAGGTATGGATCACTGATGGGTTCCAACTTACAGGGAAGGAGTAGAGGAAGACACCGAGGAAGAGGACAACAAAGAGGAGGATGATGAAAAGGATGATAAACCACTTGAAACGCCTCCACAGGATGAACTTGAGGGTTTTATAGGGGGAGGAGAACCACAGGAAGGAGGTCTCTGGGCGCCTGAGAGGACAGACAGATGAGCATTTGTGTGTATGAACGTGCCAGCGTGTGTGGTGAGTGTGAGAGACCCACTGAGGCTCCTCCAGGTGAGGGTTCATGTTGGGTTCGTCTCTGCCGAGGCCGGCTGGTCTCTCTTCCTGCTCCTCTTCCGTCACGATCTCCAGAGTCATCTCCACCTTCCCCTGGACACAGAAAGAAAAACCAGGTCCACCCAAAGAACTAACCGTTTGCGGCGGGCTTGGAAGACACCAACTTTAGACTGTAAAGCTCCATTTAGAGGACACATTTTTGTCTTAGTTTAGTTTATATTGTTGTGCTTAGTTTAATATCACTGACAGCGATGATCTTCTCCCCGTTCTTGTCACACGTGCACGGCCACCAGCCTTTGACGGTCTTCTGTTCGAACAGAGACACCAGCTTGTCCCTTGGCTGGTCCAGAAGCTGCAGGTTACATTTCTCAGGAGACTTGGCTGGACGCAGCATGTGGTTCAGGTCCATCACCAGGTGACCTGCAGAAAAGAGAAAGAGTTATTATTGTTTTATGGTTGAATGTGGAGTCTGTTATTAGACAGTAGTTTAGGAGTGTAAGGAGAAGATTCTGTATGATTGATGATTGTTCGGGACACCAGAATTGCTTTTCCAGAGTTAGCTGCAATTTGCCAGCATGAAGGAGGTAGAATGGCTCGTGTCTGACCCTTATACTGTGGAGTAACACTAACATCATGTGGTCCGGGCTGACGAGCTGAGGACAGGAGGGAATGGAGAAAATGCTTTGAGGTGGTCTCGCACCCCTTCTAGTGTAAGACGGTCAGAGAGAGCGCGTCGTGGCAGAGCGGCACAGTGACAGATCAGAGTCTGGATTCCTCATTGTCCCCCCCCGGCTAAAACACCGCAGACGCACCAGTCCGCAGACCGTCATCCCTTCTTTCTTTGCCAGAGGAAAGAAAAAGAAGACGCAAAGTGTGTGTGTGGGGGGGGGCTGGAGGGTGGAAGAGGAGAGTTATTTTGAGGGCAGCACCAGGGTGAAGGAAAGGCAACGTTTTGACAGCTTGAGTTCTGGAGAAAGAAAAATAAAACGGGCCCTTCCTCGCTGTGAAATGTGCCAGCACAGTGGAAAGGACGAGTGTTAATTCTGAAGATAAACCTTAGCTACACACGTCATTGCATAATTCCCCCCCTAACTCCCTCAGTAAATTATCTGTAGTATTACAATTAGAATGTCTGCATTTGTGCTTGCAAAACTGCAGAATTTGACTGATTTTATGACTTAAAAAAATATATCATAGCACATTTGAGAGTGGGTTTACCTAGATAGTCATCGAAGGAAAACTTGTCGTTGTCCCAAACTTGGATGGTCAGTCTGGGGGCCAGTTTGGTCTCAGCTTTGTCAATACTCCAGAAATGCTCCTGCAAACAAGCAGATGAGGGAAGAGTGCAGCGCTTCATCTTAAATCCCATATTTGTGACCACATCGTTACAGGAGACTGTAGATTCGAGCCATTGGGCAAATCTCCATGACGATGAAGGAGTCTGGTCCCTCCGCCAGGTCCTCCCTGATGGTGATCAACCATCAGATCTGATGACGAAGTGGATCAATAATCAGTGATCCAGACTGATCTCATCCTGTCCCACGGGCTGGTTGATTACACTGCAGGTCAGTGTCAAAGCTGTTGGTTTTGACGACCGTTGCCGGGTTGTGCACCGCTGCACCACTTTTTTTACTTGTTTCGGTCGTGTTCTGAGAACATTCTGCAACGGCTGAATAGCAGAATTTACTTCAAACTGAAGTTAGCATAGCCGTCGTGGATGTGTAACACAGTTCAGTTGTTCTCTCATATTAAATTTACAAAAAAAGACATTAAGCCTTTGAGCAGGACATTAAGGTCACGTAGTTTATTTAATGCAGAAGTCTTCCTCTGAGGTTTGGAACTGATCCTGACTCCCGACCCTCCTCTGAATATTCTGTCTACCCTGTCAGGCGAGCTCGGCTCTGCAGTAATTCTACCCAACATAATGGGAATTTTGAGGAGACAAATACCCGGCAAACGTCCGAGCCTATATGCTCTCACCTCATAACGACGCAAAAACACTCTTAAACAAACTCAAAGTTGAGTGTGTGAGCTCTGCAATATCTATCAACATCCATCAAGCTGCTCAGAGTTGCCAGCACGCTGAGTCTTGTTCAAGCTTCTACCTCATTTCCTCCATCCATTCATCTTCCTCTCTTTCCATCTCCTCTGCTATCAAATCAAATCGGCTTCCAGTGTCAGAACGGGTCATTTGCAGTGGTGATTACACTCTTGAAAAGACTTTATGACTTATTTCATGAAGATGAAGCATGTATGACTGAATCATCTAGCTGTCTCCCCTATCTCACAGTCTTTAACAGCTGCCATGATCCAGCCTGACGGAGAAACTTGTGTTCATTTGTAAATTGTCCTATAGGGGAATAAAAACCAGTCACAAATGTCATTTCCATCAGAGCAGCGCTCCTGTTTCTGTTTTGTGACACAATCGAGACACTAAGCAGGAGGGAAGTCGCACATTAACTTGTGTTGGCTGGACTAATCAAGCCGAGAGAGACATCGAGCTCGAGTGTTGACAGTCGTGCTGATCAACGCCTGTGACTCAGTCATTATATCACTAACCACTGAGGTTTCTGGCCTCACTCTCTGGCACCAGCTCTGTTTGGACTGAAAGCCCTCCACCCAGCAGAGTTTTTATTCCAAAGTCTCTCGCGTCTGCACGGTGGCTCGCTGATTGAGGACGCTGCTCCGATCGGACAAAAGCCGCCGTAAAGCATGTCGGCAGTCAGACGGCTAAAGAGGCTGAGTCCGAGGCCAAGAACAGCAAACGTTCCCCCAGTTTTCCATCTGATGTTGTTCTAGGGCTTCACTTTAAGTTTCTGTTGAGTTTTGAGACTCCGCAAATTAATCGCTTCTCCATCTTCTAAACGTCACTTTAATAGTTTTCATTAATTTCAGGGAACTGCACATTATTCCTGCCTGTTTGCTTTTTCCCTCTGAAGCTGCTTTGTTAGGATTTATTATCTTTAATAGATAGAAGTTTTCATATCAGCACTGATTAGCAGATGTGTCGGCACCATGGGACCTTCGTTCGTACCTTCTTGTCCACAACACAGAGTTGCTCTGCTGGTAAATACTGGAAAGGAAACAGGAACCTGTAGTTGAAATTCCCCTCCCCGCCAAGCGAACGGTAGTGGACATCGGTCTTCTGTTTGTTGTGTTCGTGTCCATCGAGCCAGCTGAGAAAGTTTCAGTTTGATTGGAATTGTTGTTTTATTTATGAGTGACATTGAAATAAAACATAAAGCTAACCTACCCTTTGACGTAAATGTCGCTCATTTTCTCACCGCTGATGCTAACGTCGTCCAGGATGACGTCATTGGTGTTCCAGATGATGCAACGCAGCAAGAACCTGAAAGCCACATCAGAGGTTTGAAAAGAGGATTATTCCATCATTTATTATTAATCATTGACTGTCTTTGTACGTACTTCTTTGCTTTGCGGGGTGTAATGTTAAATGGGGGTCCAGGTGGTCCCAGAGACTTGGGGAACAAATCCACCCACATCATCAGACGACCCTGAGGAAACAACACCAAAGAACAATCACAAACAGAGATGGGCACACACACACACACACACACACACACACACACAGATCATATTACCTGCTCTATTTCAGGTTGCAGAGGGCTGTACAGCGGTCTTGTCTCCACATGCTCGGGGACCAGTCCCATACTCCTCAAAATGTGAAGGGCCAGTTGCTCGGTAATCGGGCCAAGGTTACGTCTCAATGCATTTTTGTCCACTGAAATAAATAAATAAACAAATGACACTGGAAACAGCAATTCGAGGTTTGAAAGGAGGTAAGCGTGCTCTTCATGAGGCTGTTAAAGCTCTTAGAGTGGAAATGGAAACTGGGAGGACTGGGAGGAGAGCTGGACTTCACATCACAGTCAAGGAAAATCAGCATTGCTTCCAAGTAAAACCAAAAGTGAAAAAAAGGAGAATCATTTAGAATATTTGTGGATTTTCATGGATCAGAATGAGTGACTTAATTTAACGAATTCAAGAGAAAAATACCCACAATGGAACCTACGAGAGTAGGTTGTCAATGAATAAGACAATTAATTGATGAATATGAATTTAGGGCACTTTAGATATTAAAAAAATATATTTAAAATATGATAAGGCTTCTGAAAAATCAACACGAGCCCCCACTGAGGAAATAAGCACTAAGAAATAGAAAAAAAGGAATAAAAGACAAAAAATAGGCGAAAGATTACAAAGGACCAACAGTAGCATAAAAAAATTAAATGAAATTTTTGAGGAGAAGAAGAGTGCAACCCTTAGGTTAATTATCAGTCTCTTCTTGATGGACAGCAGGCTGACGCACTGCTAACCGCTGCATCAGTGGAAAGAAAACGCGCCCGTGGCTCCATGTGAACCTAGAGATGGCCACGATGTTGATTTTGGCTCGCACACACGTGCACGCACATTTGCACAGTGCTGTACCGTGAATCACCAAAATGACAACCATGACCTTGGGTCGCACCAGCCGCAAAACATGTGTTTCTTTGGTGTGTGTGTGTGTGTGTGTGTGTGTGTGTGTGTGTCTGTTTGTCATCTTTGTACATTTCAGGTGGTCCAGTGGTTTAATTTCCACCATCGTCTTCTCCACTTCCAGGAAGAGGTGATGGAAAACACGTAAAGAAATATGGAAAACAATAACTGATGAAGGAGAGATGTTGAAGTGTCAAAAGGAAAGAAAAAGTAGCTCTAAAATCTAAATAAAATTAATATCAGAAAGGGCAAGGAGGTGCTAATGCTCTGATTAGGAGCCACTAAAGAAGTGCAGAAGAAGATTCCTGTGTATGCAACATATCATAATCAATGAATGTTAGAACATTTTAACATTGACATGAAAAAGACAAATAGACATAATTTTAGAGAAAAAATTGTATAAATAATAAGTAAAACAGCATAATGGTGTCATTTTGTGTGTTCTTTTTCAGTATTGCATCCCTTTAAATCATCTGGGCCTTAAACATGATTTTTTATATATATATATATTATCATAATCAAATAACTTAAAAAAAATGCTTGAATTCCAAGAAAAATACCAAAAGTCAAATGCAATTCAGCTGTTTTTTGTTTTTTTTCCCTTTGCATCAATCCGCCAATAAAATACATTTATTTTAAAGTGGAGTTGGACCTGAAGCAGCTAAAGTTATTCAGCAACATTGAGGAGAGTAAAGAGGCAGAAAAGTGTTAGAAAAGGAAAATATATTGAGAAAGAGAAGACAGGGCAGATATGGGTGGAGTGGGAGTACAGTGTCGAGTGATTTATTTGCTGTGAATTTACTGAACTACAAAAAACTTATACACTCAAGCATAGACTCTGTTCTCAAGGTGGCAAAGGTCTGGTGGAGCCATGTGTGTGTGTGCGTGTGTGTTTGTATGTGTGTATGAGTAGAGCCATAAAAAGCGAAAAGCTGGAACACTTGTTAAGGCGTCATTTGCGCCATTGAACGCACACCAAGATACTCATTCTACTAACAAAGTGAGGACACTTTTGCAAAGTAGGGCCATTTTGGCTGGTCCCCACAACTTCAAATGACTGTTAAGGACATGTTGGAAGGTTTAGGTTAAACTGGGGTTAGTTGGGATGGTCAGGGTAGGGAGCTGGATAGTGCATTATATCTATGAAAGTACCCACATAGATAGAAATATGAGGATATGTGTTCTTAATATGTAGCAAACACAAGAACCCCCCCACACACACACACACACACGTACACACACACACACACACACACACACACACACACACACACACACACACACACACACACACACACACACACACACACACACACACACACACACACACAAAACAAGCAATAATGAATCAGCCAACTATGAAATAACAGTTTTCACTCACCAAGGTCGGCTGCCGTGTACTGGACCCCTCTAAAGTGCACCGCGTCTTCCTGGTAGACGGGTTTTGGGAGGTTTCTCCGTTCACACACTCTGTGTAGCAGCTGTCTGGGTGTCAACTGGTCCCGCCACTGGTTTATACCCGACCTAACAGGCGAGAGACTTGACGTGTGAGAGCGCGAGGTGCACAAACTGATTTTAACTAGTGGAGATTTTGACAGGTTTTCGTGTTCAGATGAATATTCATATTATAAATGTGTCACATGTCTCCACTCACACACAGTAGGACTGCGACAGGCCACACAGGGCTCCGTATTTGGACAAAAAACGATTCTCTAAGTCAATCACAGTCTCCCCGATCTTCTCGTCTTTGGTCAGCATGTCATGGTCGTAAACCATCACCCGAAGATCCTTCTCCAGAGGTAGGGAACAGGTGAGCTCAAACATCCTGCCACGACAACAGATAAACAAATGCCTGAGTTCACTCTAAGAGCAGTTTGCAGCTCTGCTACTGACCCTGATGCTCTGTTTAATGGGAATGCAGCTACCCCTACTGGTGTAAAAAAGAAGAATTGAAGGGAGAAGATAGAGGAAACAATGGTTCATTAGCGTAGGCTTCATTCATGATCCTGCTTAGTTCTAGCATGTAGTCAACAATGTATTTAGCTCCTCTGCATAATACGTGATGTCTTCATGGAAAAGTTTGGCCTACCTCAAACCTGAGTAATGTATTTGGGCTGGAAAGAGAACGTCCACCCATCATTTCCTATGTTTAAAGAGCATCAGAAAAGCCTTGACTTTTCTGCAGCTACATTTTCAGTTTTAAAAGTCTCGACCAAAAACCACAATTATGCGACACAGTTAACTTAAGATGAGCGAGATGCCAAAAGGCTGCAAGGCAACAGGTGGTTTTTCTTGGGCCTCCAGACTTTCTGGGACAGTCGGGGTTTGGAGAGGCTCTGGACTAAAAGGGTGGGTTTAACATGAACACTACCTCCACACATGTAACCAACGCCAGAGCACACAAACTAACACTCGGAGTGGAACCACTGCTTATATTTCACCAGGGAATTTTACTCTAAAAGAATGCTGAAAAGGCTAAAGCAACATCTCACCTCTTGAATGATGTGTCTCTGTTAGGATAATTGTGATATTACAATTAATTACTATGTTTTTGGCCTAAACACGTCCCTGTTGATGTTTGTGTGTAATGTTGCAGATTATGAACAAAACAATCAGGCGAAGTCATGGCTGATGTGTTCTGTCTGATGCTGTGGGTGAAGTGAGATGGTAAGTACAAAAAACTCAAAGGGAGAGTACATACTTCCCAAAGATGGGATCCAGTGTGCATGGGATGTAGTTTTCATGGTCATTCACTGTCTTTTTCCCCAAAGTAATCTTCACGTAGGGGTCACACTGAAAGACAGGACCAAGTGTTCATTAACTTTTAATTATCTACCTCTAAAATATAATGTAATATCCATCAGCCTTTACCCATTCAGAACTACAGCACTCGTTTTACAATAGCAATTAAAGCTATTATGAATTCTTATCAACTTTCCATCTTCTCATCATGACTTTTTAAAAATGATAGAGTTTAAAAAACTGAAAAAATTCATGCTACCTTCCCATTAGTGTCTTTTGGCTGTAGTCCTTGAGCCTGCACGATGTAGACTCGGACCAAACACTCTTCTATGCCATTAGGGGGAAGCTTCCTGAACTGTCTAGGTGGAGCAGGGCTAGAGGGGTCATCTGGCAGAGGGTAGATCTTAAACATCCCCTGGTAACAAAAAGTTTCATCGGTTATGCAGTATGTGAGAGTAATGTTCATTTAATTTCTTTTTTAAACAAAGTTGTGGAATGCACTTTAAATGTAATTCATCAAAATTGCTGAATAGTTTTTGAGGAGTCGCCGACAGGATATGATGGAGACTTCTTGAAACTTGTGCATCATAGTTGCCCTCCTGTGGTCAGGAGGAGGTACTGCAGGCATTGACTGACACCTTTCATATCAGAGCACAAGCTGGAAAGACAGTTCTACCTTGAACTCTCCCACCACTGACGGATCTTCTCCTTCATCCCGGGTCTTTCCTCTGTACAGTTTGAAGGTCTGACAGAAATCTGAGAACCATTCGAAGCCTTCGATTTTCTCTAACTCCTGGTCAAACACCTGATAGAGAAGAGAACACATTGCTGAAGGATAAGATTTATTACTGTATCTATATACGTCATGAGAAACACCATATCAAAGCAGTTAAGTAGTAGCTCTAGGAAATTCACTGGTGGAATTTCAAGATGAGGCCAGTTCTTTAATGATGTTTATTTACATCAGTCGGAAGTTCCCCCACTCTTTTCCCCATCTTGAAATCACGACAGTTCTGCAATAACTTGTTGAAAAGGTGAACTCCCGGAGAGATCTTTGGAAAGTGTTTCATTTCAGCACCGCACCAGTTAGGAAAACTCTAAAAGTGCTAAAACTACCAAGGTCATGAGCACTAACGCATGAAAATCACACAACACAGGAAATGTGATGAGACGAAGATGAGAACAAGGTTCAAACTTTTGGGTGGAGAAGAGGTGAAAATGTTGGAAAAGGAGGGATGGGGTCTGGGAGAAGTGTGACGAAGGGGGATGATGTAAATTAAAGCGAGGTCTGGAAACAGGGGTTCATTTCAGTACTTGAAGACCAAACCCAGCACTGAGGGAAAGTAGAGAAGAGAAGAGAACTTTTGGACACAGCATGAGCGGTTGTGGTTGATACGATGATGATAGAAAATACAAAGATCTTCCATCAGATCTACAAGTTGCCTACGTGTTTTCCACCACATGCTATAATATTACATGTAAAAAGGGAATTAGACAATAATCTAACCAGGAAAATGGCTCAGCTGCATGAAACAGCGAGGGTGTAAAAAGAAAACAAAACTCAAGTCAGAGGAGGTTCGGAGGTGTGAAACCTCTGGTGATGAAAATCAAGGCTGGCTGGAACAGAACCAGGCCCAGTCCTCCTGCATCAAACCAGGCATCAGGGGAGCAAAGTGAAGGGATGTGAAAGGATGGAGGAGAGAGGGGAGGTTAAAAAGAGAGGACAAAAGTTGAAACAAATCAAAACAAAAAGGGGAACAACCGCATCTTTGTGGCAGAATCAAACCTACCCATAGTAAAAAGAAATGAGGGAAAGATTGACAGGGTGGAGGATGAAGTGAAAAGCAGAGTTCCGTTTACTTTCAGTGAGCCTCTGTGAGGCATTGCTGATGCAACAGCAAAGTCTGTGCGAGATGGAAACAGAAAAGAGACCTTGAATAAGGCAGAGCTGCAAATGAGAGACAAGTGATGGATTTATGTGGGGTGAAAGTGGGGCTTGAATTTTTGTCTGATTAGACAGTAGTGACTCAAAGACGGTTGAAAGATCAGAACGGGGTGAGAGAAAGGCAAAGTGGAGGGAAGGTTTGGAAAACGTAGCTCATTTCAGTGGGAAAATAACTTCTGGCTGAAGAAGGAGCTGCCACATAGTATATCAAGTAGAAATGAGGATCAGAGGGTGATAACAAGAGCAGCTGTTAATTGGCAATATTAGGAGTTTCATGTCCAAGGAAAGAAAATACGACTCTGGTGGGACTACAGCCAACCGTTGAAAGCCTTCAAACTGCTTCTAGAGGACCAATGTATTCCACATTGAACTACAGAGCCTTAAAGATGTGACAGACCAACATTCTGATAGAGCAATCTGTTCATTTAGTTCTCAGGAAGAGTTTTAAAATGGGGAAAAGCAGAAACTTGAAAGAAATAAAGAGGACATGGTTAAAACTGCTGCACTGATTCAAAATGGCGCCCAAGGGAAAGGTTAGAGGTCCGGTATAAAAGTAATGAAAAGGGGCCAAATTCAGACATCATTAGTCATTTGTTTGGGTATGAGGCAGAAGATTGACGTGTTCTCTGAGTCCCACTGGAGTGAAAGGTCTGCAGTCGGGCCAAGAGAATCGGGATAAGGGTTGAACCAAGCGTGGGCGATGGCGGACAAGCTCTTGGGATGTCGGGATAACCGCAGCCGACTGAGAGAACGAGTCTAAAGGCAGATATTGATAGTAGCTGACGTGATCCCTCGAGTGGAGCCCGCCAACCTTGGAGAGTGGCCTTTTCCCCAAATGCGTCCACTGTGGTGTTGCAGAAGCAAATTCAACACAGATGACTCACTGGAGTTGTTGGAAAATGGCAGACAATGGAGAACAGGGCATGAGAAGAGAGGGGGAGGAGGGGAGGGATGGAGCACTGAACTGTTTCATGTTGGATTTAAAGCACTTCAGCTTTCAAGTCTTTTACATGTGATCAAATAAATACATAAATAAGTAGGACACACTGTTTTACCTTCAGAGTGTCACAGCCTCTCTCCAGATACGTGCCGCATTTATGTTTCTCTCCAGTTGATGCGTAGAATTTACTCCACCAGTCCATGATCTCCTCTTCCTGTTGGCCACAAGGTCAAAGAGGTTAGCACAGAGATTAGGAAACTGTTGGCACCTCTGAATTTGCTTTATGTTTTATGATTCAAATTCCTAAAAGGTTTCCTCTGGATTTAATTCCCATTTTATATAAGCTGACCTCAAAGTTCCCTTTATTTTTGTGGTCACTGTGGCCACCCTGCCATCATTAGCGGCTATGATTCTGCAAATGATCTTGGCTGCTGTATTAACCTTTAACCCTTAAAAACACAGCATGAAAACTGCAGTAATGAGTCGAGTTTGCCTTCGCCGGCCTCAGAAATGACCTGCTTTTCATGGTTTTTCCAGTGATTGCACGGCAATATGGCATTAGCCAACCCACGTCAACCCAAGTAAAAAGCTGCCTCCAGTGGCACTAAGGTCATGGTATATGGATGTTCTGAGGCAATGGAAAAGGGCAATAGGAGAACGGGCACAAAGTCAATGAAATCCTTTTTTATTCATCGCTCCATGTATCCATCGTTAAAGTGCCGAGACTGAATTAAAGGAATGATGCTAACGTTTAACTAAGTTGCGCTGTTATTGTGTTCCTCTCTTATTTTTCCTTCAGTTAGAGTGTCCAAAAGAAGAAATTTTCTACAGGCACACACTCTTCTTGTGTGAGTTAAGCGGAACTGCAGAGATCATGTGTGCACTGGTTAGCAGCACTCCTCAAACACATCCATCAATGTCGGCCATCACTTCCAAGTACACCTTTGTGACGTCAGACTAGGATGTCTGTCTCCATTGTTTCCCCTGAAAAAAGAGGTTTCAGCAACCACCAAATGAAAATAACCAATGTCAAAATGATGGAGAATCTAGAAGAAAAGTCCCACCTTCATCAGCACCCTTCCAATTATTACAAATAAAAGAGATACCACATCCAGTCACAATTTAACTTATTTGTATGACTATATAAAAAAAATGTGTTCATAAACTTACCCACTGTAACATCTAGTGTCAGCATTAACAGCAAGAGGAAGTCAAACATACATTAAATTTAACACACAGCTTTTCAGCACTTATTCTCACTGATGGTTTCATTCCAAAATGAAATATAGACGATTAAAAAGATTAGAAAAAAATTAAACCCATTATTGCAAAATGACTACTGGCAACACCTGCAACAACTGTGAGTCACCCTAAGAACAGCTCTTAGCACTTTGCGCTCTGTGTGGGGATAAAATCTATGTTTTTCAAATGTCCACTGATGACTTTTTGATGTGCACGTTCTCATTTTGAGGGGGAGATAATAAATCATCTTTGAATGAAACCCAGGCAACAGCATCACTTATTTAATTGTAAAGTCTGTTCACATTGGCAACATTAATTGGCCTAATCAGAAGTTCTTTGTGCATGCATGCATGCGTGCGTGCGTGCGTGCGTGCGTGCGTGCGTGCGTGCGTGCGTGCGTGCGTGCGTGCGTGCGTGCGTGTGAGGGAGGGGGAATTTATTGGGCCTGAAGTAATCAGGAAAGAGCAACTACAAAGATGGGGAATACCAATGGGACACACCATGCTAAAATCTACCAGCTACTTCACTCACACACACACACACACACACACACACACACACACACACACACACACACACACACACACACACACACACACACACACACACACACACACACACACACACAGATCTGTCCCCACCCTGCAACCTTCAACCCACTGAAAAACACTCAAGCTCAACACACACTCGTGATGCGTGCACCACTTTTTCCTTTGTGTGTGTTTTAGTGACAACTATACATAAATGTAGAACAAAAGTGCTCTTATGGCACCGGCTCTGTGTGGAATCCCCTTTCTCCTATTTCCCACAGACACACACACACACACAAAACTGAGAGTGGAAAACCATGGAATCCCTCATCTTTCCAAAGTGGCAGCATGGCATGGAAACGGTCAGCACGTGGGGTTTAACTGGAGCGTGACACACACGTGCACGCCAGGTGTCATGTGTCTGGGGTGTCTGCTGTGTCTAAATGTCCCCGTTGTGTGCTGCCTGTGCCAAACATTGATGAGCGGTGCACGTCTGCTAGTGTGTGTCCAGGTGTGTGCAGTCATGACTCCGGGTTCAGACAGATTAAGGCTGTCAGTGGAGATTTCCAGACTTCAAGCGGGCATTTAGTGCATACCCGAGACATCGAACACACACAAATACACGCATGCAGTGGTCGTTTCAGGGTGTCGCTGCGGTCTGCAGCCTATCATTAAGCTCTGGAGGAGCAGCCAGGCTAACCAAACCGGACTGGCAGTGCCAAGAACTGAGAGCACGACGCCTGGATTTACATAAGAACTCTGAGCTGCTTCAGAAATGCTTTTTTTGGGGGGGTGGGGGGAAATCCCTCTCAGTGCAGTATGAGCAGAGCAAGGCAGCAAGAAAGAAACTGGACTAGGCACATTTGCAAATTAGTTTGAAACTCCTGCACATAAAAGTAACTTAAACTATGCTGCACCTTTCTTTTCAGAATGACAGATTTTTTTTATTTTTTTATTTTTTTTTTATTTATTGGAACCAAAATGCCACAACTTCAGTTAGTAATTGATTTATTGTGAGACTACTGTTAAAGTTTGGTTGGGCTCGAGCTCAAACATAACTTGTGTAGGTCGATGGAAACCCTGCGGTTTGGGAGAAAATCGGCTGTCATGGTAACAACAACACACAAGTTGTGACAAAATATGTATTCATGATGTTGGAAATGAGTAATAATGACCTTTAAGTGTTGTTTTTTTTTTTTTTTAGTTCAAAGAGTGTGGAAGCTGATCCCAGGTAAAGTGAGTACTAGGATATGGGAACATCGGAGAGAGTTTGGGGCATTTGCGTCATGATTCACAACTACTAAACACCCTGACGGCTCTTTAATGAGGCCAAAATGGTGAGATTCATTTGTATTCAGCATTGCCATGACTCCGGGTTCAAGCCTCCAAGCTCAAGCTAAAATCTCTCGCATTTTCAAATAAGTACGCATCACTGGCTGAATCTTACACGGTGGTGATTCGGTCCGCATCCTTTTTCGAAGAGCCTTCCCAGTTGCGATTGTGCAGTCTCATTTAATTTGTTTTAAAATTCCTCTGATGTGGTGGGAATGATACACACCAGGAGTTTTGTCTGGAACAACTTAAAGAAGAACTGGGCAGCAACAGCCAATGTTGAATCATGGAATCTGCACTTAAAGGAGAGACTGATAAAAACCTTACTCCGTGACTGAGCAGGAGCTACCGCGTTGGCGTCACACTCAAATTAAGAGAGCCGTAATGCCTTAGGCCTGGGGAGCAACACACCCAGGACTGTGCACACACTTTTGGGCAGTCAGAAAATATATTCAGCACATCATCTCACCTCACTTTTAGTAGGTTTTAGAAATTCTTTTATTCTTCTCACTGGTGTGTTTACACGTGGATTAAAATTCTGAATACACACACTGCTGTGGCTAGCTGGTAGTCCTGATCATATGCCCATAACCTGTTTTCTGGAGATATAAAGATGCTTTGCAGTAAATGAGAGAGGGAGGTTTCTTCTTTATGCCTCTTTGCTAAATCCTTTCTTTCCCTCTCTTTCTTTTAAAGTCAGTTCCTCCCTACTTCTACTCCGTTCTCATTTGCCCATCCCTCCCATCGGTAGCTGTCTGCCTACAGAGAATCTGGCATAGAGAATCTATAGAAGCTCTGTTGACTTTGGCCCCAGCCAGGCAGAAAGTTGAGCCTTTAATTTGACTGGTTTCAATATCTGATCCCTAATAAAAACAAATAACTTTGTTTGGAAAGAAAGAAATCACCCTCAATTACTGTTGAGTGTGGAAAAGAGAGTTGGAAACATGTATTAGTCTAGCCTGAGTCAAGTAAGAACTCTAAGTTGACCTGACTTAGGTAAATAACAATTTTGTAAAATCTGTATTGAAGAGCAAGGTCTCCTTTTCGAATCGAGGCTCAGATATCTTAGGTAACATGCGACCTAGTGTGCATGACTCTTGAAATAACTCTATTTTTCTATAATTTAGCGCTTAATCTCTCCACCAAGACTAAAACCACATTCCCTGCGGTACCTAAACATACTTTATAAATGCAGGGATTTCTCTGTGAGATTAGGATCTTGGCTACAGTCTTGTAAATAAACCACGGGGCTTACAGTGAACATGGAGTATTAAGGCATCCTGTGTGGAAGCTAATAGTTTAGATAAGAATAAGCATAGTGATGTTTGAACCATCTGACATTCTGAAAGCCTGTGCTGCCAGTGTGAACACTTGTATAAAATACACCAGTCTTATTATGTTTGAATAAGTTTAAATAATGTGAAAATGGATAAAGGACTTTGAGACAAGGAGGAAAGCAAGTGACCGTGAGTCAGAGAAAGAATGTTTAACATCAAAGCGTTTAACTGGAAGTGGATGAGTTAAATGATGATGTTACCTACATGGAGGCTGGAACTAGAGGTGGAGAGGTTAATGATAGCTGAGCTGGCACCGTCTGCAAGCTACAGGAAACATGCACGCATACACACAGAGAACACATAGACATATTTGTTACGAGGTTGACTGGAATGAAAAAGAAAAAAGACGATTCCTCGGTGGGTGAGCACTTCTTTGAACTTCAATATAAAGGGTGGATTTGGTGGTTTTCCATGTTGTAGCCCATTAACATCAAACTCAGAACACTTTCAACATGACTACAGAACATTTTCCAAGATTTTCCATGGTCAACTGAGGTTTTTTTTTAAATGGCAGACATATGCTTAAATCATTAAAGGCCACAACAAATATCAGAAGAAAATAGAAAACCCCATTCAGCGCTAACATTTCACTAACTTTTGAGCAATATTCCACAAGATTTTCTGTAATTGTGAACATTTTTCAGCTACATCTCACTTTTCCAGCTTCTAAATGTTTTTTGTCCAATAAATACACCACGACTTAAAAATAATGGATATTTTCTTACGGCGTATAAACACAGAAATTATTATTTAAGTGTGAATTGTAGCGTGTGAAAGTTTTTAACTCCTGAGGAACTACTTCACAGTTCTTTCCAAAGCCAGGAATAATAAACCAGATTGTATATAATTGACTGCCTGCCTGCATTATTAATGCCAGCCTGATGTAATCAGCTGTTCTCTCTCTTGTTTGAGAGAGTATACTCTTCCTCTGTCTTTTAGGGAAATAGATTTGTTCTGTGTGTGGAAATCTCTGTGGGTGTCTGCCGCTGGTTCTACCTGGTCAGGCATGAGGGGCTGCTCATCATCAATGTCAATGAAAACATCAGCACAGATCGAGTGGGTCACCTCACCTACACACACAAACACACAACAGAGAAACACATTTAATTCACACTTCATTTTACTTGGCCAGCTTGGTTACTTTTTAAGGCACATACGTTTCCACTCATGTCCCTCGTCCTCCACTGCCTGTTCCTCCTCGGGGGTGCAGCGATATTCCTCCAGGGACTGGACTGTGCACTGCCCGACCACGGGCTTTCTTCCGAACTGACGGTTGTCGATGACTTTGATGACAATGGGCGGCATGTAGAGGTCCTCACGGGGAAGCCTCTGGAGACGAAAGCTGGTTATTGTGATTGGCCATGCCACCTGAATGCTGATTGGCTAGAATGGCTGTTGGTTTTCTTTCTTTAATCTTGGAGAAAACACATTTTTTCCGCGGGGCACAGGAGACATCGCAGGGTCAGAAAATAGGAAGCGGCATTGTTTCAAGTTAGGAAACTCCACAGTGGGATGGACAAAAACAAGGAAGAAAGACAGAAACCAAAATAAACAGCTAAATGTTGGCATGTAGGTGTATGAACTCATAGCCCAGCTGGTTATATTTAGATTGTAGATAGATATAGAATTATACTGTTATGACAGACTCAAACACATTTTGATTCTAATTATTATGTATTTAATGAATGTAATTTTGTGAATACTTTAATTTCCCAAGTTTTATTACTTGACTTTACCACTCTGTTATCATAAATTTAAGAAAATGTATAGCTGTGACAGGTCTTCCCTGTAATTATAGCTTCATTTAGCCACACGAAATGATCTGGTTGACCTGTCTGGCATTTAGAAAAGGTTTAAGAGGGTCTGATGATCTTGAACTCACACATTAAAGAGAGCAAACCGACATTAAGTGGTTAGACTCTTAAAGAGTTGTGTTTAAGGAAACTATGCACATGACATTTTCTTATACCCCTGTGCCACACAAAAACACTTACGCAGTCAATTACAGACCTTAATATTGTTAACATTAAAAGCCTGGACTTAGTTCAGGGCTTGAATTAATCTGAGGGAAAATTAAGTGCATGTTTCCACAGTCCAGTTAAGGTTGTCACGCTCATGCCATGGTCAAAAAAGACCTTAATCTTAATGTTAAACCACTGGTGCCAATGCAAGGAGCAGTATGTGAATATTTCCATAATCCACTCAAAGCTGTCACAATAAAACTGTGAAATGATCAACTTAAGACCTTAATATTGTTAACATTAAACTCTCTGGAGTCACCGTTTGGAAAAATGAGGGTAACATTTCCACATTTGAGCTTTGGAGTTCATAAGGAAAATACTTAGGTAGAATGATAGGCGCCAAAATGAACTGTCAGAGAAAACAGATTCATACTTGAAGAACAGATAATCTATATTACATAAAAATGTGTTGCTTCATATTATTGATTGAATTGATTAAAATCAATATTTAAGTAGTAAACTTGAGTAACACATGTGCAAAAAGTGCATTAAATAACAATTTATGGTTAAATTAACTAATCATTTACCAACAGACTGAGTCATACCCAATAAAGATGATTATTTTGTTGTATTCTACAGTGAAATTGAGGATAAAGCAGGATTTTCACTCCTGACCAGCATTAGTAATGTTCGGGCTGATGGCCTATTTTTAAGTGGAGGAACCTGATTAAAAAAGTATCTGTGGGCAAAATTACTGCTTTATGGCTAACAGAACGCAGAGGATTGGAGTACACTATTGTGGCGTCACTGATGAAGATAAATTACTGGTAAAAGCCACATCAGAGCAGAGGCCTCATTAGCCACGAAAGTAGTGAGGCTCTGTGCTGATTACATCTACATAATGTGAACACATACATCTCTGTGTTCTCACCACATCAAGGATGAGCTTATTCTCATCAAAGTTGGGCTTCTTCTTTACGCTGCGGATGACGCAGCTCTGGACCACCGTCCCTCCGCACTCCACCTGCAGGCTGGGAGAGTTAACACTGGCCAACTGGAAGCTTTTGAGGTTACGAACACCCCATGCTAAAATCTGAAAGGGTGGAGAAGAGATCATTGTTGTCATTGCTTTCGTTCCGCACATTACATCTTCGAACCCCCTAACCCTTTAAAAGGGTTTAATATAAAACACATTGGTCGGAGTCTCTTAACGGTACCTCAATGGCAGTTCTTTGCAGAACAGGTTTGATTCCCTGAGGAATCACAAAGACGTTGAGCTCTCTCTGAGGAGGTGGGTGGGGAAGATCCGACTCATCCGGCTGCCAAATGCAGGACAGTTGTGGGTCAGTGAAAGGTCATCATCAGGAAACACAGACATGTAAGGATGAGTTATGCTGTTGCAATGACTATTAAATCATGTTCGGTGTTAACATGTTAGATGAGTGTTAAAGATATTTGGATGCAAAATTGAAGTTAAGACAGATGTGTTTTTTCCCCCCAGAAGCAGCAGAGGACAACACAAAAAAGATGGTTTGTGGACGACTGTTACTGGTATTTTCCCATTAACATGTAATTCATCTTATTCTGAGCTCCAAATTTATATATAAAAAAAAAAAACAACAAGCAGGAGTGAGACAGGATGGGGTGTTGTCTCCTTTTGTGTTCGTACCCATTGCTGCAGACTTTCAAAGACGAATCCTGGAAACATCAACTAAGGAAGCGAAAGACATAGAAGGAGAAGAAGATTAGCAACCCTGAAAGACTAGAAAATGCAATGACAGCAGAAGAAGGAGAAACAGGAGAGGTTGTTCAGAATTATTGATAGAAATGTGTTTGCCACCACAATTTCTTCTGCTTTGATGACTCGGAAAAAAATTAAAATTTCCATGATTGTTGTCATAATTAGCAAACTAAACTTTATTTTCAATTTGTGTTACCTCATCCAGAACATGTGTGGAGGTCATGACATCCCCCTGTAAATGTGACATGATCAGAAAAGCCTAAAATGAAGAAAAGGCTGAGACAAATAAAATAAACTTAGAGAAATAAGGGAAAGGATAAACCGACCTCTAGTCCTGGAATATGATGAACTGCAGGCTATAGGAAGAAAAAGTTATGCAATTTATGAAATGAAATCAATAAAATCTATTAGGCAACAAGTGTTTTCCTTTTTTAACCTTTTCTCTGCGTATGAGCTGGAAAGCGGCCAGCAGTTCACCAGCATTCCTGTCTCCTTGGCGAATGGGGAACCAGGCCAGGCATGGGGAGGCAGTGAAGGAGGGCTGGCACACGCAGCGGCCCATGAACTCATCGGCACCCTGGAGATGTAAATACATGGCCACAGCTTTCACACAGCATTTTTCTTTATGTCACAGAGGCTCAGGGACAGACTTCGAACACTTACGTATGTGTCCGAATCATAGAGTTCCACCACGACGTTGGGCGGAGTAGCCATGGTCACCTCTGGGTCGCCGAAAATCTCCACCTCGTAGAAGATGAGCGTCTGATCCCAGGTGGGATTGAGGGTGTTACGTACAGTCACCGTTTTTTGAGACTGGTGGAGGAACGAGACAATGGCGTAGGGGTCTGGAGAGAGACGGCACCCTCTGTCAGCATCAGACAAAACCACAGATTTCAAACATATCTGTTGCTGCACGTCTGCCACCAGCAGACATTTTACAGCAGATACCGGTTTTCTAATTGGCTCCAGTTTGTCGTCACTGCTGTGAAGTTTGGCGTGTTTACGGAGCAAAACTAACTGGGAAAGCACCATCATTAGCCAACACAGCATGCAGCGAGTGCTGCCCTGCAGACTGGAAGCAGACATGCCAACAACACTGGCAACACAAAGCAGTGGGTAATGTCTGCCTGGGAGCATCAAAACAAACTTGTTTTTCTGTGTCTTATTCTAACATCATAATTGATAGATTCCAACAGTGTGAACACGAAGCTAAGGGAGTGTTTGTTGTTTGTGGAAGAGAATGCCAGAAGCAGAAGAGTTCTGGGTAAATGTCTAAACTTTTCAGCCTCACTAACTCCTACCTTACCCTGCCCTAACCTAATATGCTGTAAAATATCAGCTATTTTAATAAATATTAATGCGTAATGTGGATTCAATGAGGGTGCGTGTAAAGATTGTATTAGATCACATTTTTTATTTAAGCAAAGTCCAAAATTGTGCTCTAACGGAACCTTTCAACCCAGATTTATATTGTGCCATGTTATATGTCTGTGTTATACGTGTATGCGTCTATGTATGTGTGTGTGTGTGTGTGTGTGTGTGTGTGTGTGTGTGTGTGTGTGTGTGTGTGTGTGTGTGTGTGTGTGTGTGTGTGTGTGTGTGTGTGTGTTTGTGCATGTCCTAACTATATCAGCATTCCAAACTGTTACATCAACAGCTCAGGCGATGCCAAGCTTGACACTGACATCTGGGGAAGAAACAGTCTGAAAAGTTTGTTATTTCAAGTCACAACCACCTTCCTCCAAGTCACACACATACACACACACACACACACACATACGCGCACACACACGCACACACAGACACAAACACACACAGACGAAATGTGAACACATGCAATAAAAACATATATAAGTACAGTAACACACAAACACACACACGCACACACATGCACATAAACACACATACACACACACATACACACAGAGCTCGTTTATTATTTCAGGTCGAGGAAGGAGTCTCTACGGGGCCATTAGTATTTGAGTAAACAGAAGCAAAGTTGCATTTTCCCACAAGCCCTCAATTAACCTTGGACACACACTCATGGAGACACGCACACACATGCACATGTACCAACACACCACCCATGGTGACCCATTCAATTACATCGCTCTCCCAAAAGCACATTAGCTCATATAAACAGCAATACAAACAGCCCAGGGGGGTTGAGACCGTTCAGAAACAGCAACAGTTGGGACCCCAGTAGGGACCACTGGGGTAAAAGGAAAAGAAACAATATAAATGACTGGGAAGAAGAATGGAAAATAAGTACTAAAAAAAAGGAGAGAGGGATAAGAAAGAAAAAAGAAAGTTTGATTGCTGACTCAGCCTTTAATCATGGCCACCCAGCCGCCATTTATCACTACATTAACACACAACTAAAGGCCATCCATCAACTCTACTCAGCCATTACACTGTATGTGTGTCTGTTTCTTTCCTTTCCCTCCTTAACCAACATCCCTCCATCATCTATCGCTGCTCTTGTCCTCTGTCTATTCATCCCTCTGTTTTTCAAATGCTCCGTCTCTATTTTTACATCTGTGGTGGGTTTCTGATTAACGCTCACACAGTAGCCACAGTTTCCATGACCGTCTCCCAGTTAAAGAAAAACATCTTTTCTTTCTCTCTGCCTTTCTTGGTCATTGTTTCTTTATATAACCACACTCTCCCATCTTTAATTGATTCCATATATTTAACATAAAACTCATCTTTTAGGTCAACTTTAGCCTTTGTATTTTCCTTTCTTTGAATTTTCCACATGTATACTATAAAAGTATTTTATAGCTACCTTTAGCCAGAGAAAACAGTAATAGTCTTTAATGTAACACTACAAAATGAATGATGAAAGCCTTCGGAAATAATATCCATTAAAGTACTTTATCTTGACTGCAGGACACTCAATCAAAGAAAACATACTTGTTCTTTATTGTACAGGAGCTCCACAAACATCTGAACACCATTCATTTAAAAAAAAAAATGTTATGTGCATGTGGGGCCATTGTTATTACCATCACCTGGCCATTTGATAGGCTTCAGGATATTAAACAGTTCTCTATATTCCCTTATACCACCATACCTGAGAAACCATCTTTGTCCAATGCCAACAGGTCCCTGGCTTGGTACAGGAAGCAGCGCAGGTGGTAGCGGGTGCCGCCTAAAGACAAACATCCAACAGGCTTTCTTATACTGACAGTGAATGGCAGGAAGCATTGTAGATTAACAGACTCACGGTCAAAGAAACAGGAAATGGTCGGTCTGGTGACTCCAAAGGTGGTTGTGACAGACTTGTCATCAGTCTTGTCCTCTATGCTGCTCTGTAGAAGGGTGAGGATGAGGTGGGAGTTAAAGTTGAAGGTCACACAAGGACAAGAAACGGCAATTCTGAATTAAAGTCCTTATGTAAAAATGTGTACATCTCAGTATAATGTCCAGCAATTACATGGATGAAATGTTCGGGTATGCACATACTTGTGGCTACTGTCTGTGATTGAGAAACTTCTACTGATATTTCACATCAGTAATATGAAAGGATAATGTTTGCTTTCTTGAAGTGGGTTCTCTCTCACCAAGGAACACTCCAGAGCAAAGATTGCTGCTGGTCCTGTCTTCTCCAGCGGCTCCATCCGGCGCCTCCACCTGCGCCTCCTGAAGCAGTCAGTCTTCTTCTGCTTCAGGTGGAACCTCAGACCAAACAGTGACGCAAACTCCCAGCCTTCCCTCTCTGCTTCATCTGGACGCTGCTGCAAACACACACACACACACACACACACACACACACACACACACACACACACACACACACACACACACACACACACACACACACACACACACACACACTACTTCAACAACTGCGCTCTGTCCTCTCACACTCATTTATGTGACCATGCTGCCATCTAGTGTCGAGAGGCAAGTTCAACTGCTTAAATAAGGTGGGTATCAAATTAAAATTTCTTCTCAAATTTAAGCAGCATGTAAAAAAAATCAGTTTGAAATCAAATGCATTCCTTCTACCTTTCTGAGAGCATCCATCTTCTTTTGGTCTCTTCTTCTCAATCGTATCCACCTTCTTCTCCTGTTGGTGTGATACATCTTCTCTGATGGCACCCACGACTTTGGCCGACGGTCTGGGGGAATGGTTATTCCATATTCCCACCCTGGGTAGGAATGGAGGATGAGATAAGAATTTGATTTGGCTCCAATTAAAGATGTGTTTTTGTCTGTATTTATACACACCCTGATCATCCACAGCACGATTTAGATCTTCACTCCACTCTTCATCCTCCCACACCCAACCTGGTGGACATTCCACTTCATCCTTCGGAACCGCTTTTTCTCCATTCTGACAGACAAGCCCATTTTAGTATGACATCACACATGCGCAGAGCATATACACACCCACACATACCACATCAGTGTACCCCTCAGACATGCCGATCCACTGTCCACCAGGTAACCGCATCTGATTTTCAAAAACCTCTTCGGTGAAGGTCATGTGACCAGCATCTGCATCAATCAGAAGCCTGAGGGAATAGAGTCACAGTTAATTCAGCAGAATTAACTGCGACATCTGGTAATGCAGATACACACTTACGTCTTCTCGGGACTAATGAACCAATCCCCAGCCCAGTTCCAGCCGTGTGAGGGTTTAAAGCTCTCTTTGGGTAGTTTAACTCTTCCAGAGATGTCGCTAAACTTGGGGTAGGTTAAGCCTGTGGTTCCCCAGTTTCCCACCAGGGCCAGTCGGGTCTGGTTCTCATACTACAGAGAAAGACAACTAGGTTTATATTCACACTATCAGCATTACTCAAATCCAAGAGAGTTTAATAAAGATTATATGCAAAAGCTAACAACTTTAGAATTAATTTTTAAAAATTAGTTGTACATATAATGTTTATGGGCCTGGTGGACTCATACCTGATATACAGACACATAGTTAAGGAAAACTGTTAAGAATTTGTGTGAGCGGGAAGAACTTCTTACCGTCTCAGCAAAGACGGACAGTTTTCCTTCAGCGTACTGGTTGAAGTGCTTGACATCAGCAGCCAAACCAAACCAGACTTTCACTCTCAGCTGTCCAGGAAGTTTAGTTTCTCCGCCAGTGCCCTGCGGGTACTGAAGAGCACACGCTGCAGGTCAGAAAGATCAGTGTGTGCATTTGTGTGTGTGTGTGTCTCTGCTGTGTGTGTACCTTGAGGAATACAGTCTGCAGCTGTCCACAGTATTTTCCACAATACTGCTGGGAGAAAATGACCGTGTGTGCAGGGATGCGGTGGTAGGCCACTCTGCGGTCCCCCTGCAGCATCCATATCACTATGTCTGGAAGGCTATTCTGAGGCTGGACGAGAGATACAGGCGACACATAATCGTCAGTACACCACATGTCTGTAACTCATTAAAAAGTCGTGACACCATCTCACCTCCTCAGCCATGGTTCTGAGCCTGCTTGCCCAGTCCTCTGCCTGCTCCATCACTGTGGAGAGTTCTGTCGCTGGACCGTGTTTTAAAGCGTTTGCTGCAGCAACAATCTGCTGTAGGTGGAGAGCACGAAGGTGCCTCAAAGAGTGATCCAGTGGAGTTGCACACTGCCACTGCTTAAGAGACGGCAGCTCTTCACTGAAGAGAAAGAGAGAAAGAGACAAAATACAGAAAAGCACATTAAATCCTCAGAACCACCAGCTTTAGAACTGAGGAGGTTATGTAAATATAACAACAGCCAAGTCTTGATTTGACAGTTTTTACCTGCAGTCTGTGATGATCTGATCCAGCGTCTCAATCACTCGGAGCTCCACCTCCTCCAGTTCACTGCCTGCCTTCACTTCCAGCTGCACCCGCTGCAGGTTTGCCTCCTAATTACACATACATAGAGATGTTTGTTTCCACTCTGCACCAACGCCAATGACACAGTAAATAATAGCGAATGTGAATAAGTGAATAATAACACACCAATCTGTCTAAGATTGCCAGCAACATGTTCAGAGCCTCAATCCTCGGATTGACGTCCTCCCACTCTGATGACAGAACAACGACGGGCTTCACATTTCCCCATGGGAGGTAATAGTAGTGACAACCTGGAAGACACGTTGCACAAATGAGTAAAGCGCAAAGGCTAATGTTAAAAACTGAAATAAGGAATTATTCAGGAATTACCATCAAACACAGCCCTGCTAAACTGGGTGGTAGAGGCCAGCGGCAGGCAGGTGTGGTCGAACTTGTTGCCATAGTTACCAATGCTGACCTCAAACTGGATGGCATCGTCAACGTCCTGTAGGAGCGTGGCGGAGTAAAACTCAGCGAAGAGGGAGAACTTCCTTTTCCTGAGAAATTTCTGTGGAAGATATAAAAAAGACTGATGGCAGATGTCTGTTGTCTGCGTGAATAATTAAATTTATGACGGTGCCTCACCTCAACCACCAGCAGGTCATCTGATGGGATGTCATCACTCTTGTGCTCTGGCTTATCTGCCAGTTTTGTAGTGAGCTCCAGTAAAACTCGGCCTCGGTACGCGACGCCCTCCCCCTGAGACACAGAAGCAGGTCTTTAAAAGTGCTAGAAGTCATATCATTCTTTCGTGTGATGATTAACAGCAAAGTGATCCAATAAAGACTGAAAGAAAACAAAAACGGGAGTGTACTTTTCCGAGGTTCAGCACTTCATGTGGATCGTTGAAGGCAGAGAACTCTCTGGGGCTGCCGTACAAGTTGACAAAACATGGACCGAATGTGGGCAGGAAACCAAGGCTGTCATCCACTGCAATGACACAAAATGGCCATCAGGTTTTTAAACCAAACAGGACCCAATGAGGCATGAGGGAAAAAGAGGAAAAGTGTGGCACAAACAGCAAAATATAAGAGAGTTTAGCAGAATAAAGAATACCAGTCACAAAAATAAAGTGAAAAAAAGTTTAGAGAGGGAGTTGGACATACTGCCAGAGGGGAAGGTCCGAGGAGTCAAGTCATCTGAATGCATAGAAAGGAAGGATTGATTAAGATTTAAAGACAGAAATGAAAGAGATGATACTGAATGCCACACACACTCAAAAGGAAACAGGCAAATGCAGGGGAACCAACACAACACAAACGCACCTTCATTTGTTTCATCACCTCAGATGATGCTCAAATGTTCCACCCAGGAAATTAGAACATTATCTAAATATTAGCACATAAAGAGGCTTGCCATGATACCAGAATGGGAACTTATGTCAAAGCCAATGATGAGAAATAAAACTAACTTTTATTCAGTTTTAAGTGTCCAGGTCCAAAACTCTGACATCATTGTTATGACCTGATACATTTATCCACAATTTCTCTGAAATAAGCTCCAAAAACAAGCCTGATTTAAGGTGGCTGTGAAGGATTCCAGCAACGCTAGTGATTAAACGTCAACAAATTGGCTTTGTTGGAAATGGGAAAATAAAATCCAGGATTTTTGTCAACCACAGATCCATGAGGTGTTTGAAGACTGTCAGTTCTCTCAGAGAACTCAAAAATCAACACAAGAAATTTCAAAATGATGCATAATGTATATATTCCAGTCTTTTATTTTCTTTAAGCTGCTACATTAATTTCAGCAGGATGATTAGACAAGTGCAAACAACCCTGTGCATGAAAGTTAGTCAATTCCAGTCCAAACCAGACCCAGTTAAACTGGATTTTGGGTTTGGCTTCTATGAACTCACCCTCTATTTCACCACCAGGGGCAGAGATCTTTGACATACACAGGTGAGTGGTGCCGATGACATCATTGTGACTGGCTCTGTCCCTGAATTAAACATCAGAGAAAAGCATAAACAGTGAGAGAGCTGATGACATCAGTATACCTGCTTTCTAAATGAAACATGAACTACGCTACAAAAATCAGTGTGTTGTCATGCATTTGTAGAGGAGTGTATGTGAAGATTCACCAGTCCAAAATTCTGATCCGCATCTTCTCACACATGGATGGAAACTAAGGGTAGAGATGATGGATAAAATGTAGAACACTCAGACCATTTACTCATAGGTGGAAAAAAATGAGTGTTGCTTACCCTGATGGGCATGTTCAAACTCTGGTTCCATTGTGGATTTGCATTTTTCTCCAGAATCTTCGTACAGACCTAATATACAAAATAAAAATCCATCTTACACCTCGTTGTTTCTCTAAGTGTCTAATTGCTTAGATGCTCCAAGGAAGCAGCGGGATTTTGTACTTACAGTCTTGCCAGCAAAGTGAATCTCCACCAGTGGATCCACTAGGTTCTTCCTGTTACTGTCAAACCCAAAAACCTGCCTCACCCCGTCCATGAAGGCATCATCCACTGCAGACAAAAAAGGAAGAAAATCCTTTTTTTCATTGTTAGGCTCTTTAGGGCACAAATGCTCACACTTAGGCACTAACTCTGTGGCAGGTCTTCAGCTCTGTAGATCCTCATGGTGAAAGTAGCCCCTCTCAGCGACAGCCCTGCTGGCCTCAACAGGTTTCCTTCTATGTCTTCTTTATCCTCCACACACTCACGTTTGTCAGCCTCAAACAGAAACAAATGCATTCACACTCAGACGGAAACACAGAAAACAATGGATGGAAATACTCTTCTGGTTATTATCGAAATTGTTCAGGTTTTGGCCATAAATTTAAAGTTTATATATGGATTTGATTAATTTAAGGTCATCTCTCTCTCTCTCTCTCTCTCTCTCT
>BJFM01002265.1:0-17130 GCA_016586285.1 Arothron firmamentum | reverse complement strand
TGTGTGTGTGTGTGTGTGTGTGTGTGTGTGTGTGTCCATGTGATGATAAATTGCTCATTCAGTTTAATCAGATAACAAGTAATTGATGTGATGCTTTTACTGCAGTGTTTGAGTAGCACTAACATGAGAACAATAGACAATTTTGATAAATAACATTATTTTTTTTAATCTTTTTTCAATTTAAAAAAAAATTCTTTTGTTGTTTTAATTATTATTAAGCCAAATTGGCATTGCTTCTTCAAATTTGATTATTTTTCTAAAATGCCTTTTTTTTCAGTCTTACTACAAAATATAAATCTCAGAAAGAATGAATGAATATAGCATTACATAATGTAGCAATCAGTAGGATTGAAACCCATCAAAAAACAATGTCAACCCTAACACCATTATCATGGGAACCTGAGGAAAATTTAATTTTTAAAATTTAAAGGCTTTTTTTTTTTTTAAATGTTTGTTTAACTTTCTGTTTTAAATTTCATCAGTGTCAGGAACAAATGCAGGAAGCTAACAGCGAAGCTCACTTCATCAAGAAGACAGAAACTGACTCGTGGAAAGTACAAAAACAAACGGATGTATAAACAGACCGAGTGGGCATGTGGGGGTGCGGCAGCATACTGTATCTAAGCGGTCAACGCATGACGATTAGCCTGGATAGCTTATTAATACATCACATAAAAACCATCCACTCACAGTCTTACAACTAGGGGCAATCAACCTGGTGTGCAGGTTGGTCCTAATCTGACATGAGATGATCAGAAAATGCATTTAGACACAATCAGACCAGGCGATTCTCCATACGGAAAGGTTACAGGCTCGAGCTTCCTCAGAATGAAGACGTCGCTGTGAGGGAGCAACAGACAGGTTGTTGCACGTTGCTCAGATGTGTCGTTGACACCCTAGTCAACCCCAATGAACCTCTTACCTCTGAATGTGACACTAGCCAAGGGGTCAGAGTGTCTCAGGTTGTTGGCTCGCTGTAGAAGACAACGCAACATGGCTGGAAAGATGGCAAATGCTGACCGATGCTCAAAAATGTGTTTCACAGATCAACTCCTCCTCCAGCTGATACGCAGCATCAGTTATGGGGCAATAGAGCCATCAAAAACTAATGGCCTCTTGTCTTTTTCCTTAAAAATGTCAGCAAATTCATCAATTAGGGTCCTCACAACTCTGTCTACAATTGAAGCTCTCTGATATACCAGCTTAAAGCCAAGTTGTTCTCCTTCTGACCTGAACGTACTCTAGTGGGAGAAAAAGAGCAAGTGTGTCGGGAACAGACACACACCTCACGTCCAGAGGAAATCTCAACATTTCCTGTTCTCCTTTCCTCTCCTGTCTCCTGCCTGTTTCCCTGTTCTGCCCACATCTTTGCCTCTCTGTTTGGCATTCTTTTTGTCCTGGAATCCTGTTATCTTTGCTTCATCAATGTTTGTGCATTTTTGTGGTTTTAGGAAGATCTAGTGTTTTCATTGCATGGTTTTATGAGAGTATTTGGCTCCAAACAAGACAAAAGAAGGTCATCGATGAGTCAAAATGATTACCATCATTTACCTTAAATAAACTAACACAAATACCATATTAAGTGAAAACAATGAGTCAAGTAAAAAGGGGCACTGCTCAGTGAAATTGATGTAACGAGACAGCGCCACCTGCAGGAGGTGAGACATGCAATCAGCCTATTTTTGAACTCCATTTATCTGATGCTTCTTCTGCAAAGTGAATGGCAGAATGGCTTTTATTTTTTATCACTATATATATACACAGTATATATATATATATATATATATATATATATATATATATATATATATATATATATATATATGAAAAATACACCCAAGCCTTCTTCAGACTGATTGATTACCTGCTGATGGACTTCACTCGATCTCTTAAAGACAAACACCACATACTAACACCTCTGGAGGGTAAATGCTTTAGAGAGGACGTGGCAACTATAAATGCTGCCATGCTTTAGAGCCACAAACACCACCAATACTGTGATACTGGAAGTCGTCTGTTTTAGCTACTGTTTCCTCCCATCATCACTCCTTCTCTGTCCCCCCTCCCCCCTTCCCCATCCCCGTCCCACCCTGGACAGACTCAAAGCTATGAAGGAAGACTAGCAGTCTTTCCAATAATAACCTCAGCTGTTAAACAGCGGAGGGGGGTTTGACCCTTCTCTGAACATGAACTTTATCTTTTGGTTTCTTTCTTGACTTTCCTGCTTACATCGCCCACTAAACTAAACCAAACCAGTCTTACCATCATAGGTGATGGTGCAGTAAGCATCGCTGATGTCATCGTCCGGCGTTTGCAGACGCTCCGCACACAGAATGAACACACGTAGCATAGTTTACAGGACAGAGCAGCGGTCTGTCAGATTCTGCCGGCAGACAATGTTTAGTCCATGTATGGGCCTCCAGATCAATGTCCTTATGAGGGGTAATCCATTAATGGAGAGAGAATCATGGGTGAGAGGCACAGAGGGTGAATAAAGACTGGAAGAGCAAGTTCTAACGCTGCAGCTCTCAGCTGTCTTCCTTGGCCCGGTTTCTGTCTCGCTCTCACACACATATAAACACAGAGCAAGCAGACTGCAGTGGCTGACTCATGCGCGCGCGCGCACACACACACACACACACACACACACACACACACACACACACACACACACACACACACACACACACACACACACACACACACACACACACACAGTCTGTCCCTTCAATCACAGTGGGTTTAAAGGGACAGCAAACCACATGGACTCCTAGCTTTGTTGGAATATTGCACTAATTTACATTTGCTGTAAATGCCAATCCAACACCCATTCCTTGTTTAATTTCCAGTGCACTTCCTTCAACCCAAAACATTTATATCAGAAACAATATTTTACCACGAGGAGCAGTCTTTAGTTCCCAGTGAGGGCTACTGCTAGAGATCAAGTTCCTGTGTCAGATAATGTTGCACATGATGCAAAATATCACACAGCAAACAAACCTCAGGACCCCACATATATATGAAAACAAGCTCACACCCAGACAAAGAACACAAGTGTATTGGGCAGAATGTGCATGTCAGTGCAGATTTGGCAGTGAGAGGCAGAGGGCAAAAAAGGACATTATTGTAGAGGGACTGCTAAAGGGCAATATTGAATAAAAGAATGATTCACCATGACAAAAATGAATCAGATGATGAACCATAAGAAACACCTGAGTGCTGTCATGCTTCAGTTACTACAACTTAATTCTTCTTTGGTCATCTCTAATAACTGTGCTAATGATTGCGATCCAAAAGGAAAAGCTAGTATCAATGCAGTATATGCATGGGAAAGTTGTAGCATCACAGAATGTAAATGCTCATGAAGTATGTTAAAATTGGAAAGAACATCTACCGAGTCTGTGGACTTTAGAGGTATGAAACATTTGAGAATCTGGAATGGCATCATTAAATCTGAATTCTAAGGCCCTTCATGTGACCGTGTGTTATGTAAAGTAAATCTGCGTCACATGAGGATTTTTGGAGAAAAAGGCAATAGTCAGTCATGTGACACTTCAGGTTTAAGATAATGGTTGACATGGATTATATTCTCATTGTGACAAGAAGGAGGTGTATAAAAAAGCACGGTGACGAGAAAGAATATGAGTTCAACACAAATAGCTGTCTGTAAGCAGACATGGGAGAGGTAGGGCTTTCTGGTGCCTTTCTATTTATAATCTGTATTACTGGGCATCTGTCATTTCAACTACAAATTGAAGGTGCATGTTCTGTTGGTGTATTTTTTTTTAATATTTGTTCACACAGAATGGAGTTACTTCATCGTCATAAAGTCAAACAATAATACTGTGTATCTGCAACTATAAAAGAGGAAAATACCAGCTTTTTTTCCTTTGCTGTTTTAATTTATTTATTTATATTATTATTTTTTTTGCTGAATTTATGACATGCACTAGATTAAAGCCCTCAGGTTCTAGGACTATTTGGTGTTGTTGAGAGACCTATGATCTTCCGGAGATTAAAAGGCCACGATCATAGGCAAAGGGGCTTAGGTCATAAAAGGACCTACTATGTTATGTCACAACTCACTACTACTCACTACTACAGATGGACACAATATATGGGGTATTTAGCTACTTATGTCTTGATATTTTTGACTGTCAATTACACACTGATGTAGTATCTAAATAAACACGCATCCGGAAAATTAAATACTGGTGCTTTTACGGTGAAAGGCTAATATGGGAAACCGGAAATTTCGTCCTCGGAGAAGACGAAGAATTGTGGGATTTTTCTTCTTCCTCTTCTTGTTATTAACTGCAAGAGATCATCTAATCGGGATTCATTGACATGTCTTTATGAATAACGGAAGGTATGCTATAAATTCAGCGTTATGACAACATAAAGCATGATGCGGTATTTGTAAACAGGAAATAATCTGTTTTTTGTTTTAGCTATGTTGTGCTCGGGTGCTACAGCGCTTGCTTGTATTCGTGAAACAAAGGCCATTTTCAGTCTGAAATAGATTATATTTTCCCATATTAACAAACATATGTTAGGGGGTACACGGGTTCGTGTTGAGCTGCAAAACTAATTATATATTTTTTTAATTTCTGTGACAAAATGGGTTCGGGCCCATGTGGAACGCCTACCAAAGCTGCAAACCCAGTTTTACATTCGCATCTGAAACATGAACGCATCTAAAAACATTTTTAATTTCAGCAGCTATCAATAAAAGACTAGTTGTGTGTATACGGTTTTATTTGACAGTTTGGAGTTTTTCTTCCGGTACCGCGTGCCTTGGTTCAGGTGGGCTAACGCTAACCATTTTAATGTCCGCAATTACCTTTGCATTGGTGCAGCCCCATGGAGTGTGTGTGTGTGTGTGTGTGTGTGTGTGTGTGTGTGTGTGTGTGTGTGTGTGTGTGTGTGTGTGTGTGTGTGTGTGTGTGTTCGTGTGTGTGTGTGTGTGTTCACTGAAGTTTGTTTGGGGATTTGCGTAACATTGGAGAACGAAAGAGAACAATCAATAAACTCTTGATTGTCTCTTTTTTTTTCGTCTGAGCTGCTGCTTAAAGTTTCATAAAAGGTTATTATATATGTGTTCCCTATAATACCCTGTCTGTCATCGATCTGTCTTCTCTTGTCTTCTTTCTGTTTCTGCCCTATTGTGTTTGCTTTCTTTGTTCTCTTAGGAAAGACCAAAATGTGTCCAACTGAGCTCCTGGGAACAGCTCCTCCACACATCATCCCAGATGGCAGATCTTCCCCACCGAAGAAGCTGATTTTCAGTACTATATCAATAATATTTTCTTTTGTTTCTTAATTTTTCAGCTTCGCATTGCTATCAAGGTCGCGTGCCTCCCCTCTTGTACGAGGGTCCCCAATGAGCCCTTTCTTTGAGGGCTTCCAGGGAACTTGACTGGAATATTGTGCTCCTGTTAGCCGCATTTTAAACCCACTTAGCGCAGACATTAATCTACCTTGCTGTAGAAGTCCCGGCTGCAAACTTTGACATACTGGTCTCGCCATATCTGCACCTCTGCTTCCCCCAAATGCTGTGACGGTCAATTCTTAACCTGGAGACTGCAACTACCATGTCTCATCACCAGTATAATCGCTATGCTTCTGGGAAGCCAACGTCCACCCAGAGGCAATATGAACACTTAAGTATGCAGTCAGAGAGGGACCATCATTGGGGGTCAAGTCTTGGACCTGGTTCCAGTTATAGCTCTTCTGGATCATCCACAGCAAGAGTCGAACAACCTAATAGATGTATACCATCGTTGTTATCACAGACCAGAAGCTACAGGCCTGAACAGAGTACAACTGCCATGGATGACATCGATGAGAGGTCCGTGGACATGCATAGAAGAAGAGCCAGGGAGGAGGTGAAGGGCTTCAGCAAACATCAACCCATGGATCAGGGCGCTCCCTTCACCAGTGCGCAAAGAGAAGACTATCACTCGACAGACACAGGAATGATGTCCTATCCGCAATCCTCATCGTCTGCTTCAGTACAGCACCGGCGCTCAGATGTGGAGAGTGATGGTAGCGCCTGGGGGTCAGGTTACACAAGGCACCCTTCGGATAACTCGGAATTTTACTCATCAACTGCTTTTAACTACGCAACTACTGGCGATAGTAGACATAATGCCCACAGTGAAAGAGAAGGTGAAATGCATTCTGTGGCAACTTCAAAGGATTATGACTATAATATAAGACAACCGTCTTCGGCATCTAATCCAGAGTCATCAATACCCAAATATACGCCACAGTCAGCTGCTGATATCCTCCTCTATTTTGGACTTGAAAAAGAAGACTTGGAAGAGCTCAAATCCTATCCTGAAGATCAGCTCACTCCTGCAAACCTGCCTTTCATACTACGCCAAATTCGCATAAAGAAAGGTAAAACACCAACCGCTGGAGGTCAGACAACACCCTATCCTGATCCGAGAGCCACAAGAAGTGGGAGTGGATTGGACAGCCACAGTTTGAGTACTTCTATAGCAGCAGGAGTGAGTCAAGGAATGTCTTCAAGTGGTCTTCAGCAAAGTAAAGTGATTGACTATGGACATGTGAGCAGATATACTGGAAGTATCATAGATGATGTTGCAAGGACCAGTGACAGTGGAAGTATGTCGCTGATGGACCCCTACAGCCATAGAAGAAACCAAGAAGAACCACCGCAGAAAGACAGAACATCGATGAAGAGTGCTTCCTTGGGTGCTTCGCATAACCAGGAAACTTTGATTACTGGTCAAAGCTCTTCCTACAGGTCAGTACTGAACTCTTCTGTTCCTCAAATGCGGCAACTCCAGCCTTCTCCAGATGGATTCTCTCCTTATTCCCTGAAGAAAGACGCAGATGTTGGTGTTCTTCAATCCGAAACCTCAAAGCCGGCTCATTTGAAAGAGCCAGAGGTTGATCGCCAACCAACAAAAACAATACAACCCACTTTTAAATCCACTAGCAAGGGGCATGTGCGGTCTACCAATGTTACTGGTGTTGTGCTTTTTGACAGTAAAAATAAGGATAGTAGAACTCGGAAGAAAACTCAAGTTCAGGTCCCAACAGGTGCTGAGCAGTTTAAAAAGCAGCAGGCCCATCAGCAGGCCCAGCGGCAGCCCCAGCCCCAGCAGCAGGCCCAGCGGCAGCCCCAGCCCCAGCAGCAGGCCCAGCGGAAGCCCCAGCCCCAGCAGCAGGCCCAGCGGCAGCCCCAGCCCCAGCAGCAGGCCCAGCGGAAGCCCCAGCCCCAGCAGCAGGCCCCGCGGAAGCCCCAGCCCCAGCAGCAGGCCCCGCGGAAGATGCAGGCCCAGCGGAAGATGCAGCCCCAGCAGCAGGCCCAGCAGCAGCCAGTGGATCAACAATCACAGCAGAAGTTGCCGGTGTTGCTGCAACAGCAACAGCCAAAGGAGCAGCAGCCGAACCAGCCAGCATTTCAGCCTGGACAAGCGGCGTGGCTTCCAGGTTTTTCATCAACTTCTCATAACCCTGGATTAGGTTCTTCACCAGCCCCGGGTAATCTGGTCTTCGTTCCCCACGGTCGTCCCCCAGTTAACATTCCAACTCCAGTTTTGCCTCAACTAATGAATTTCGTTCCTTCGAAATTCACGACGGCAACCACCAACAGATCGTCTGCGGTGCTGTCCCCAACGCCAACGCCAGCCATGATGTACGATTATGCAGCAACTTCTCCGAAAATCTTTCCCCATACCTGTTCTCTGTGTAACACAGAATGTACTCGTATGAAGGTGAGTGAAAGAGTGCGCTCTCGTGCTACTTTTTGCGTAAGATTTATCTTTCTTCCCCTCAGTCAACACTTCGTATCAATTGGTTTGTGTTGTTTTTCCCTGAACAAGGCTTCTGTTGGTTTAAGCCATTTGTATTTCTTTTTTTTTTTTAACAACTGTAATTTTAAGAAGTAAAATGTCATGAGTGTGCAAACCTGCAAATCATTTGCATGTTTTTACTGCATTTCCATTCAATCTGGCTGAGAATGGCACCAACAGCTGGATATCTTTGACCCCATTCCCCTCCTCCAGTTGTGACTGGTTATGACACGCCAAAGAGATGGAGCTTTAACTGTGTATTTTAATGTGGGTTATTTGACAGACTTTAGATCTTCAGCTTGGAATTGTTAAAAAATTAAAGGCTGAACCTGAAAAGCTTCGATACGAGCCCTGCGACGATGTGAAGTGGGGAGATTGCCACATACCTGGGAGAAATGTGCAACGGGACGACAAGCCAAGGGAATTCCTGTTGCCTGGACGATAATAAATGGACCGCATTTCATGCCGGAATTTTATCATTTTCCCAGTTCACTGCATGTACCCCGGATTTGCCATGTGCGTAACACCTGATCCAGACCACTGAGAAGCTGCTGAGATGCCCTTCAAGAACCCAGAAAATCCATGAAGTTTTGTTTTTTCCTCCTGTTTTTTTTGTGATGGACTTGTCAGCTTGTGAAATCTTGTGTTAATGGGCCTGTTTAGTAATAGTTTGCCATTTGATAGTACTATATTTAATGTCTGTATTCTTTTTTTTATGTTCTATGTGTACTTTTGTTGATATACCATTTTTCCACAATCAAAATACTTTTACTTGCTGTTAATATATCAGGCTTTGGTGAAAGATTATCCATAAAAATAAAACACGTTAAACTAAAAGTAATTTTTGTTCTCACTAATAGGACTGGATCTCACACCAGAATACCAGTCTTCACCTGGAGAACTGCAAATACCTGAGAACACGGTCAGTCAAATTTTGGAAACACAGGACATGCACTGAGAGATAAAAATGCTACAACGTCTGTAACGGAGACCGGTTAGGCTCATCTTGGTGCAAAAATCATACCTGGGCTCTTTTAACAGATGTTTTTGACTTTATTTTCACAGGTACCCAAATTGGGATGGTGAGATCACATGCGACCAGAGGTAAATTGGGCTGTGTAATGCACTTTCATTGAACGACTAAACATGTTAGTTCCCAGTACAGGTTATCTACTTTACAGGATAGCTAGAACCTTTCAGGCGAGGCCAGCACCCAATTCTGCTGGTGTCATGGCTTAAAGTGTGGCATCAGTTGGTCAAACCAATATTTGGGGGGGGGGGGGGGGGAATCATCTTTATAAGATCATTATTATTGGCCTACTTGTTGAAATTGTGGTCAATGTCAGATGTTTAAAATAACTGTCTCCTCGTTAATATGTGACTTAACTTCTTTTTCAATCTTTTTTTGCCAGGGTTGCTGATAAAGACTCCAAGCCATCTGCTTCTCAGCATCGTCACCAGCAGAAAAAGCTTGAAAGTCGCTCGCGATCCCGGTCTCGCTCTGATTCCAGGTCTCGCCGCCATGGATCTGAAAGTAGACGTGAGAAACGCAGGAGCCGGTCATACTCGCCATATACTCCCAGATATACTTGCAGGTAAACACCGAAATGGGCAAATAAACGGGGATACAAATAGTGTTTTGTCAATATCACGTCTAAGTCACCTTGGTGTGACACTAAAGGTCACAATCAAGTAGCTCGGAGAGGAGCTTACCCAGGAAGAGAGATGATGGTCGTCATTCACCGAAGAGGAGACGATCGTCTTCCAGGAGGAGCTGTGAGCGGAGACGGTCACCGAGGAGAAGTGAGGAGAGATCACCATCTAGGAGGAGCCGTGAGAGGAGACGGTCACTGAGGAGAAGTGTGGAGAGATCACCATCTAGGAGGAGCCGTGAGAGGAGATGGTCACTGAGGAGAAGTGTGGAGAGATCACCATCTCGGAGGAGCCGTGAGAGGAGACGTTCACCGAGAAGTGAGGATGGATCGCCATCTCGGAGGAGCCGTGAACGGCGGCGGTCACCTAGGGGGACTGAGGACAGATCTCCATCTAGGAGGAGCCGTGAGCGGCGGCGGTCACCTAGGGGGACTGAGGACAGATCTCCATCTAGGAGGAGCCGTGAGCGGCGGCCATCGCCGAGGAGAAGTGAGGAGGGATCGTCATCGAGGAAGAGACATGAAAGGCGATCGTCTACAGAGGAGTCATCCCCCTCTCGGGTTTTTAGCACTGCAGAGCGACTGGCAAAGAAACTACTGAAAAAATCAGGTTGGTCAAGTGAAACATCAGTTATTCAAAAGTGTTTTTCAAATGACTTTGAAAGTGTTTCTTTGACAAATGGTTACAGTTTGGCAGCTCTCACGCCCTGTCCAGGAAACTGGTGTAACATTGCCTAATCTCTTTGTTTTACTTTTTTTTTTTTTTTTTTTAATGTTGATTCTTTCAGATGTGCAGTCTCTGAGACAGCAGTCTGAACTGGAGGCTGTTGTGAAAACTCTTGCTCCTGCTTTACTGGCTGAGCTAGTGAAGATGAACCCAGCATCTTCTGCATCACGAGCAAAGAAGGATTCAACTTCAGAGGCGAGCCAAGAGAAGAGCAAGGTAGATGCTTATTCTACTGCACGGTTTCTATTAAAAATCTGTCATTGCTGCATATGGAGTAAAAGTTGATTCATTTGTATTTCTGCCTCTGTGTTTAGTCTGATAAACCTTCATCTGCAAGGACAGTAATATTGGATGGGATTTATCAAACACACTCACACAGTGATGTCAATGCTGCTGTGGAGAAATTTGGAAAAACAGAGTCTGTTGTATTGCACCGGTTCACACAACAAGTATGTACAAGATAACTTAAATCTCATTTACACTAATATTTTTCTTTATATATTCCAATGACTGAAGTTGAGAGCTTACTGATGTCACCAAATGCTGACTTTTGACCTTATTTTTGTCAGCAATCCTGTGTTACCAAAATTCACCGTTTGCTGATGTCAGATTTCATTTTAATACAAAGCTTAAATTATATATACTTTCTGGTACATCTCTCCCCCCGAACCCACTGTAGCAAAACATGTACAGCATTATTTATTTGGTCTTATAATCTTATACTTTTATCAGTTCAAAGAATTTTGAAATTAATAATGACAATTTCTACTGTTTTCAAACAGCTCTCTATGACCGTATAAGGCACAACATAACTTTTTTTTATCATGTTTGAGAAGTTAAAACCACTACATGTCTGTAATTTTTTTTGTAAATCAAAGGAATGTTTGCTACAAATATGTAAGACTCCTCTGCAGCCCAGTCAGGCAGAAAATATGTGCTGAAAACCATGTTTGTGTACATATAGGCAGTTGTTTGTTTCGAGAAAGAAGAAGATGCCGAGAAGGTCAGGATGGTGAAGAAATTTGAAGTGAGTGGAGTTGAGATATCTGTACGCAAAAATAAGGTAAGGTTAAGCTAAAGTTGTTTTTATCCATCCCTAATAAATGCTCATCTTTGTCAACCGTTGCCGCCTGTAGGGGAGTTCTCAATATATTATACATCTCACTTTGCAGGAGACTCAGTCAACAGAAAAAAAGACCCCTGCTGAGGAGTAAGATGTTTGGATTTCAGTTGACATAAATAATGTGATCATTGTTATTTCTTATTTGACCCATGTGCTTCTTTACTCTCAACAGAAAGTCGAGTGTTTCTGCAGCTTCTGGAGGCAAAACAACCACAACGGCCAAAGTCGTCGCTCAGACAACTGCGGTTACAAACCAAAGCTCTCGAAACAAATCAAAAGCATTGATTTCCAAGGTCAAGCAGGCAGGTAAAACTGTAAAATCAGGAAAACTACGTCCAAAGTCTGCAGAGAAAGAGGCTGAAGCGCAGCAGAAAACTCCCGCAGAGTCCTCAAATCAAGATGAAGAGTCGGGTCCTGGTCAGTTTGAGCAAAAATCTGAAATCTGTAAAAAGGAACGTGTGGTGGTGGAAAAAGACACACCGTCGGATCCGTCAAAAGGTTCTGTGAGATCAAGGCCTGCATCAAAGAAGGTTAAAGAGATAGCTGCAGAAACAGTTGTGTCTTCGATATCTACAACCTCAGATAATCAACCTCAAACTGGTGACCACAAACAAAAATGTCTGCGTGACAAATCTGAAACAACTCACAAAGACTCAGTGGTGAGAATGGAGTCTACAGGGGTTGATAAATTGACTAAAAAGAAGACTGAGAAGAAACCTTCACCTCCAAAGGAGGAATTGATGGCAACTAGTGTAAAAGATGAAGAGGCCTCAAAGGATGCGTCTGAACCAATGCAGCTCATGAAGTCTGCAAGCGGAGCTGTGGAGCCACATGGAATTGAAAGCTGTGCTGGTATTAAAAAAGGAAATGTGACCACTGAAGTGGCTGTGCCAGAAAAAACAGACGACAAGTACATGGAAAGTCAACCAGCGGCCAGTACAGCAGAGACCTCTTCAACCAAAAAAGGAATAATAAATACACAAGGTATCCAAATGATTAAGGTTGAAATGTTACGTTACAAGTATTACAATTTGACCTGCATGTACAGTATCGAGATGGAAAAGAAAATTGCATATTTATTTAAAATTTTTCTCACCAACCAGCATCAGCCACCTATTCAACTGCAGACGCCCCTCTGACTGTTGGGGAAGTGATTGAAAAACACCTGGATATCAAACGAATAGGTAAGTAATCCAGGAGCAGGCTGTGTTCATGACAAATGTCTGTCATTGCATCTTTTACAATCTTAGTGTCTCTCTTTCAGTGTGCCTTAAGTGGTCAACCTGCCAGTCTCATAGAGTAGGTGGACACACACTTCAGTTATTCAAATTATTCTCCTTTGTCATTATTAATCCTATTTATTTTAATCCAGTTTTTTCAGTTTGGTCTGAAGCCAATGCTCATAACTGGACTGCCAGAGTATTATGACGGCTGCTACAAGGTGGAGGATGTTGTCCAACTGCTTCTTCCTTTTGGTTTCCAAAATGAAAATGACAACATTTACATTGTTCCACAGATCCGCATGGTAAAAAAAACATCAGATGCATAACTTGGAACAAAATGGAAATTTAAAAATTGCAACAGCTGCGTTACTGGGTTCATGTGTGTACTTTGGGTCTCAGGCTTTTGTCAAGATGCCAACGATGGAGTCTGTGCACAACCTAATTACAAAAGCCAGGGGAGACGAAAAGATGATTTTCAAATGTGCCAAAATCTCCTTCCATGTGTTAGGTTTCGATAATCCAACCAGCCCGGTGAGCACATACTTGGTTTTTTTAAATATTTTTATTTATAATGCCTGAACCAGAATATTCATATGTTAAAAAACAAACAAACTTGTCTTTCTCTTTCAGTATGAATTTTATAAGTTACTGATGAGGCTGATGAACTTTGTAAGTAATAAATCTTAAAGATTAATACGATCCATCCATGGTGCAAATGAATAGAAAGACTATAAGATGATAAAAAATATATATATATATCTCAGTTGGTGGAGAATGAGCTGTCAAGTGTTTAAAAAAAATGTCCAAAATGGAATGATAAAAAACCCACTTCCTTTTATTGATTGCAGCATGTTGCTGATGATGGATCAACCATAGTCTACATTGATAATATCTCACTGAGTGAATCCAAGAGCCTGAGAGAATCTTTGAAAAAAATTGGCTCCGTGAAGAACTTCTTGCCTCTTCTTAATAAGGTAAATAAACTATACCCAGTGTCTCTGAAGCTACTTCACTACAAAGTCTTACCTGCTCTACGTGTTATTTTTGTGTCTTCCAGCTGTTTATCGAATTTGATTCCGCTTACGATGCTGACCGGCTTGGAGTTTGGTACAGCCTTCTGAAAAAACCACCCGGTCACATCATCCACCGGGAGAAAACACCACCCAGCAGCTCCACCTCACTCTGTTAGTCTGAGAAGTACTAAAATAAATTATTCAATAACAGTTTTACAAGTGATTTAACATTGGGTTTTTTTTGTTTTTTCCCCCCTCCCGCAGCACCAAAGCTCCCTGAGCAGGCTTTGCCAGACATCACAGAATCTGTTGCCTGGGCAACCGTCCCATCCATGCAATCTGGTGTTCCACAGGGCGCCACTGCACCATTCTGGATCCCACTGAAAACCAGTCCTTACCTATTCCCTACTATGGCTCCTTGGTTCAACATCCCCGGTAGAGATTTTATACATTAATTTACTGAAAATTAAAAAGTTGTGGTGGTGTTTTCAGTCAGACCCTCTTTGTTTTTGTCATTTTTGAAAGAGTTCCTAACCGTGACTGGAATTGACAGCATTAAAGTAAGACTTTAAAAAAGAAAAACTTGCAATATTTATGTGGACTTGTTGACCATATGAATAAATCCTTGACGCCTTGTGTTGCGTTGTGTAGGTGGCCAGTAGTCGCGGTTCTACGTTGCCCGTAATCATGTTGACTGGACTGCCAGATGCCCTCTACAGACATCAGGATGTAGTCAAATTAGTATGGCGGTATTTCCACAAGCCAGACCTCCAAACCTTCTACTACAACATTATTGTTTTACCTCTTCAGAGCAGGGTCAGTGGTACAAATGAAAGAGGAAGCATTGTTATGGCTATGCCAGTCTTTGTCTGATTCTACCATCTCTGACTTGCAGGCCTTTGTGTTTTTTCCTGATTGGGCAGCGTGCTGTCGTTTTGTCCAAGATCACATCTCGCAACCTGTCTCTCTCAAGGGCAAAGAACTCGGTGTTCACTTTGTGATGCAGCACATGAGTTTAGAACTAAGTGAGGTAAGGACTCATCCACTTTGTTGACATTTTGAACAAGCCTGCGAACAACAGAATTTCAGCTCTGCGTATTCATCATTTTGCAGGAGATGCTGTACCAAACAGCAATGAAACTGAGCAATGCTGTAAGTCATGAAATGTTTAGATAATTAGCATTATGTCTTTATGTCAGCTAACCATTTACTTGTTGTTTAGGGAGTGTCAGAGACAGAGTCTTTGGAGGAACGCTTGCTTTGTGTGGAGATCAATGAGGCAGTCGTGTATGTACCCCAGATTGTCCTGGAAGTGGTGGCATCTATCGCACCTTTTGTTTCCTTCCTGGTGCTCGGCAACAGGGTATATTAACACAAGGCCGTTCTTACATTAACCAACATCTGTTAGGAGAAATGAAAAGTTCACATCAGTGATAAAGATTCTGTTGCAGGAATTTTTTACATATTCAACATTGCAAGGTCTCATGATTAAAGATTTTTTTTTTTTTGCAATTCTTTTAATCAATCACATCAGATCTGCATTGAGATGGTCCATCCCAGCTGTGTAATGCAAGTGGTGGAAGTGTACAAAGCTCAAAGTGACCTCTTGAATCAAAAGCAAATATTTTGGTATGTGCGGTATTTTGAAAGTCAGTTTAATCTTTCTGAATACAGGTTGAATTTTGCACTGAAACTGATGAGGCTTTGTTTTCTCTCTTTAGTGGTAAAGTTCAGCGTGTTGAAAGGTGAGTATACTACTTTGTAAGCGATTACTTCTTCCTAGAAATCCAAATCTGACCCTCCCTTTTTGCACTTCAGTTTGAAGAGTTTCAAACAACGTCTACAAGATCACGGTACCCTCATAATCAGCTTGGAACAAGGCATAATCAGATTGGATGTCCCGTCTCAACCTGAAAATCCTAAAACTAAGGCACCTGCTTGTGAAACATCAGAAAATGAGGCAAAGCCAGTCTTTCACAGTGCAAGTGTCTTAGGAGTTGAGATGATTAAGGACTTGAGTGCCGCTCCTGAGACAAAGGATGACACAAAAGAGAGAATATTAGAAGCAACATTGCACTCAACTGCAGATGAGACAGCCAAAGAGGCCGCACCCATGCATGAAATAAAGTCTGAAGAACCTCTGTTTGATGAGACCAAGGGGGGAATTCTGAAGGTCGTGACAGAGTCAGCTTCTCTGCATAAACTTAAGAAAGATAGTAACATGGAGGAGGAGAATGCGGTAAGCTTTGACTTTTCCAGCCTTACCATACACATTTAGACACTCGGTTTTTGATAGTATTAATATGACAATAATGTGTGAGGTTATTGATATCTTAATATAAAATTTTCTACATCTGTCAATACAGGGCCAGGAGGAGCACACTGATGACATGGATCAGAAAGAGTTTAATATGGAGGATTTTGTCACTGTCGATGAAGTTGGTGCAGATGCGGAAGATGCACCTCTTGAGTCTGAAACCTCAACATCCTCCACATCAACAAGAAAAAGAACATGCAAAAAAACAACAAGTAAAACCTCAACAGAAACTTTCCCCTCCCCTGTCAAACGAACAAATACTGCATTAGTTGACTGTAGTGTGAAGGTCTCAGTAGAGGCTCAACCAGAACAGCTTCAAGAAAAGCATGTTGCTGATGCAGATGCAACACATGGGCACGAGGGGGCAGCAGAGTGCAGAGAAGCTGAAAAACTGCCTATTCACAAGCAAAAGGAGGAGCAGGAGGATGGTAAAAACTACCAGATCATTGATTCATTTGAAGAACAAACAGATGAAAAGATGGACCAACAGGGCAGCTCTTCTACACAGCCGATTGAGCCTGGAGTCAGTGTGGATGATGAAGGCAAAATCCACCCAGAGGGGAATGTTAGCGTGCCAATGGATGTGTCTGCCCCGGAAGAACCAGCAGCGTCATCTCGACAGGATATCCAGGTACAAGATGGATCTTCATTAAAGCAGCAGTCTGACAATAATAAAATTCTTGTGGAGAAATCCGATGACTCTGCAGTTGTGGAATGCTCTGAAGACATGGGAGGCCCTGCTGGATGTACTTCAAGGAAAGATTGGCTTCCACCAGATTCAAAGGACCAGAAAACTGAAGAAACTGAGCAAGAAACTTTTGAAATATTGGATACAGTAGATGAGGAGACGGCACCTCAAGATGACAGCCAAACTACCAGTAACCAGTTAGAAAAACCTTTCAGCCCCCAAGATGAGGGATGTTCACAAAGTCAGCCAGTGATTGAAGAGACTGAGCCAGAGAGCGACAAACACATAAAAAGTGGGGAAAGGAGGGTGCCTCCAAGAAGATATGGCGAATCATCACAAATGATGGATTTGACTTCCACAATATCTGAAGGCGAGTCTCCACCCAAGCAAAGGATGGTTAAGAAAAATGGGACTCGGAAGAAGGAGGACACCTCTGCAGGGGGGTCTAAGAAAGACAGAGAGCTCGAAGAGGCTGCCGAAGAGATGGAGCTGAAAGGTGACGTTCAGGATGCTACCACCTCAGGAAGACCTGGCAGAGTGAGGAGTGCACGAGGAAAG